>OX638311.1:161605999-161908499 GCA_951812415.1 Beris morrisii | reverse complement strand
ATTTTATTTATTTTATTTATTTTATTTATTTTATTTATTTATTTATTTATTTATTTAATTTATTTAATTTGTTTAATTTATTTAATTTATTTTATTTATTTCATTTATTTTATTTATTTCCTTTTTTTTATTTATATTATTTATTTTATTTATTTTATTTTTTTTATTTATTTTATTAATTTTATTTATTTTATTTATTTCATTTATTTATTTTATTTATTTCATTTATTTCATTTATTTTATTTATTTATTTTATTTATTTTATTTCATTTATTTTATTTATTTTATTTATTTTATTTATTTTATTTATTTTATTTATTTTATTTATTTTATTTATTTTTTTTATTTTATTTATTTTATTTATTTTATTTATTTTACTTATTTTATTTATTTTATTTATTTTTTTTATTTTATTTATTTTATTTAACCTATTTATTTACTATCAACACGATTTTTTTTATTATATTCTATGAAAAAACTTTCTGGCAGTCAGTCGTTCTTATTTGCCCCATTTAATTCAATTTTCAGATTTTTTTCAAAGCAAAAATACCGGGATCATATCGCAATAAACACTTCATATTTTTATGGCAACAAATTCCTTATATATATTTAAAAAAAGAAACAACATTAGTGCTAATAGAAGTTAACAAATTACTCATAAGAAATCATTTTTTAACAAAATTATGAAATTGTAAATAAACAGTTTTACAATGACTACTCGTATTACAACAAAATAATACAATAACAGATAGATATTTTCACATATCGAATATTTTTTATATTAAAAATTTGAAAAGACAATTTTAAAAACAAATATTTTTATAAACACCAGAACCAAAACTTTGAAAATACTTAAAGAGTGCAAAAAAAACATTTCAAATAACCACAATAAAAATATTTTAACATAGTAATTTCAAAGAGGCCAAAAAAAAATTTTAATTTTTTTGTGAAAATAAAATGTGTGACGACTTGGATACCTCACCAGCAGTACCAGCAATTTCAGTGATAAGTGTAGCCCCACGGACTGCACAAAACGGTGGCGAAATGGATGCCTTACTGCTCGGACGTACCAGGGTAAGTTTTCAACTTGAACCTTTCACGAAACTTTTCCTAATTCGGAAAATCAATCTGTTTTCGACAACTTAAATTAAAGACTATTGACGCCGTTGTAAATGTATGCACTGTCGTCATCCTTTTAAAGTTTGTCGTTTCGAGACGATAAATTTTTCATTCATGGAAAGAACCACGACTTGTAAGATTCGAAGGGTATGGTAAGGAGCTGTACGAATGACGTCACGTTTAAGAATTCGCAACCATATATACAACCGGCTCGAATACGGGAAGATAATATTAAACTCTTTTAGTCCTTTGAGGTTTATCGGTTCGTCTTCGCCTTGGTCTTCGACTACAATGACAATTTCCTCGACAAATAATTTATTACGTTCATTTCTATTTCATTTCATTTCCAGTATTGTGCGCGGTGGAAGCAAAGGCAGCATTTTTAGGGATTTACTTTTCGAGCTTAATTTTCAACTCTTTGTTGCCGTTCATTTTAACACTCATGCCTTTTTCCTTCAAGGAAATTGAGATCTATTGTTGAAGTTCAGCATTAAATGTATTGAGGGCATTAGTTCCAATCAGAGTCGAATTACGAGTACCTACATGTCTTAAAGCGGGCGTGTTCTTTAAGTTCTGAAAAAATTCTTAAAACAAAAAGCTGTTATTGGAATCCTGTTCATCTCTGATGTGTAGAGGCTTTTACCGACACATACAAAATCTGATTTGAAGTGGATTCTTATTCAGAGGTCATATGCCAAGAGATACCCTTGGTCCAATGAAAAAAATATGGCGCAGCTTCACTCCTGCTACCGTACACCACAAAGAGGCTACCAAGAAATAGAAGGGTTCCATAAATCTAATTTCCACGATGCCTTCCCTTATTTTCGGTTCCTGTAGTATTTTTTCCGTTCACCATAAATAATTCAAGAAAGACTCCTTGCGGAATATTAGAAAAATATTAAAAGTATAAAATCAATGTTAAGTGAACCGCACCTACCAAGGAACATATTCCAACGTTTTAGAGGCAGCAGATGTTATTTCAAGCTTAATCTAAAGAATCTAAGGAGCGCAAACCAATTTAACGGCAGATAGAAAGAAATTCTGTTGTGTGTCAGAATTTCAAGAGATGTTATGATGTATATTTGGTGCAGAGTTCTATCTTTGGGTGTGTTTTCAGTCCAAGATATGCATCAAGCATTCTCAAATTTTATGTGATGTTCTGCTAAGGAGATATCTTGGAGACAAGTAGTGCCTTATTCCGTAGGAGGTACTCCGGTGGTTGCTTAGTTTCTTCGAATAAAGTTCAGCTTGATAAGAACAGAACTGTACTAAGACATAGAGTTTGAATTGAATATCTTGTCGTAATATACGGGTTGGAATAAATATTACGAGTACAATTCATTACGCATCACTTTGGTATTATTGTTCGTTTTGCAAATCTCTTCATTTCTCCAAACTTTTGAGGTCTTAGTGCCATTGAAACTGTTATTACTGTATCATAAAATACTTTATTATTAAAAAAAATTACGGACCACTTCCCGAAGGTTTGTTTTTTATTTGTGTTTTCTCGAGATTTACCGGTAATTATATTCCTGTAAGTATTAAAAGTGAAAAAAACGTTCATCAACATAATCACATTTTATTGTAGGTAGCCATGAACAAATTTTTTATCATACTGTTACGTGTAAGCCTGGCAACCGCGCAACCGTACAACTCGATCGTTACACATAATGAAAACAACAACAACCGAATACCTAGTTGCAAAATAACCCAATTAGAAATAAGGCGAAACGGCACGGTTGTATCTCTCTTCTTATCGAATGCCCTCCAATATACTAGAATCCTCTGCACACACCACTGAACGAAGATCGAAATCGAAGGCTCTGAAGCTTTCGAGAAGATTCCACAACTGTACGAACGTTCAAGTACACCGGTGAACATTCAAGACTGCAACCGCCTAGTATATAAGCAGGTGAAGCGTTCAGCGAAGACACAGTAATTTTTATTACGTCGACTGTGACAGCCAGCGTGTATACGCGACCGTGTTGAGAGAGAACGAAAGTGAACGAGTCAAGCGATATATGGTATAAGCGGGCGGTATTGCCATACAGTGCGAATTATTGTGAATAGAAATTTAAAGTGCGATTAATAAATAATCACTTATTTTTATTTTAACCGAATTGTGTTTTACTTGAAATCCCGGCGAACCCCTAGCTCGCAACAATACGTTCTATTATTAGTAAGGTTACAAGTATAATAAATTTTGAACTTCAGCCCACTATAACCCGCCGTGCTATGGGAAAAATCGAGGAACTACCCTGTAGGAAAAGTCGTAAGGCCTGATTTAAATAATACCAAAATCAGACCAGATTTCGGACTATCGATAGGCCCAAAACGCAAGGTATGACGTTCGCTCGACGTGTATGATATGAATCATACCACTTTGGATGGACAATTAAACGGTATGATTGCAATCACTCCAAGATCAGATCTGATTTTGACCTATCGATAAGTTCGAAATGCATGGTCTGATTATTCACCATATGCGTATGATATGAATCACATTATGATCTAAGAAAAGTCTTAAGGCCTGATTTGAACACACCAAAATCAGACTTGAGTTTGGCCTATTCGTTAGGTCCGAAATGAAAGCTATGACATTTAATGTATGCGTATGATATGATTTATATCTTTTTGGGGGAAAAATTGAAAGGTCTGATTTTAATAACCCAAAATCAGACCTAATTTCGGCCTATCGATAAGTGCGAAAGGTCCAATAGAATGTTGATCATCACAAACGATTTACGGCATCTTTTAGTTGTGATAACCGAATGTGTGTTCGCCAACCGAATGTATGTTGCGGTAACTTATTTAGTCAACACTGAGTTAAGTTGCACATAGGGAAATTAAAATGAAAGGTCTCCGGTAGCGCAGTGGTTACGCGCGCCAATCCAAAAACTTTCAACACTGGGTTCGATTCCTACATACAGCCATGGGTTTTATTAAGTCAGTAAGTGAGAAATAATATTTGAAGTAGGAAAATAGTGTCTTAGAAGAGTCCTCTGCCTCGTCCTAGGTAACAAAAAAGAATTCAGTGTAGGATTTAACGCAAATGACTCCATTTTTTTTTTGAGTAGATATTACTAGTATGGTAAGAGTCAGACTAAAATGTCAGGTCTGATATTTCATACTGGTTGGGTGTGCATATCGTGAATAAAATCATGGAACGGTCAGATACAAATCAGCAGTGATTTATATAGTAATCGTAAGATATGACACAGGTATTACTACTAATACCTGTGATTTTATGTGTCAGACCTGAAGTTTCACTGTATCGATAAGGTGTGATTCATGAAGGACTCGCAAGCTATGACGTAAGTATTATTAGTATGGTAAGAGTCAGACCAAAATGTCAGGTCTGATATTTCATACTGGTTGGGTGTGCATATCGCGAATAAAATCATGGAACGGTCATAGCTGTGATGGCATTGCAAAACAATAGCTGATTCAGTTCTGAATCATGCCTATTTTTCCTGCAGGGTATAAAAGCAAAACTTAAAATTTTTAATCTTTAAAGTACTAGCTTGCTATAAACTTCAAATTGTATCGATATACTAAATTTTCAAATTGCACCAGTGTACGATAAAAATCAATATTTTATTCATTTCGAGAATACGTAAAATATATTCTTTTTCGGAGTGCAAGAATTAGATGTTCAATTTAAGGGGAAACATCACGATTTAGCCGCCCTCTGAACTTGTCCCTAGATTTCATATCAATAACGTAAAGAAATTAGTCAGAGGTAAAGAAATGCTTTTAATCTTTTAACATACACAGAATTGGTTCACAATATTATCTCTACGAAATAGAAGATTAACTTTAAGTCGGAAGGTTTGTTTGCAATATGTAATTTTAATTAAACTCACTGTGCGTTATTCATTCATTTTAATTTATTTGGTTTGTACCTCCGTACGTACTCTTGGATTCCCAAGCCGATATTAATTATGCTACCATATGTTGGAATTTAAGATTCATTATCTCTAAAGGCGAAATTATAGTTGGTTGATTTGGTCCTAAAACGTTTTGTTCCTATAATCTAATGCTACACCCTTTCCTTTTATCGATTTACTGCTAAACTAGAGGCTGAGACCTTCTCAGTTTCCTTTGGCCATTATATTTTTCCTTGTCGTTATGAATATGGCTCTAACATCCATGAAATATGAGAAACTGCCTATTAAATGAATACATTGAAAGTATATATTCTCTTTTTCTTTATCGATTTTAGTTTAGATGCTGCCCACTTCGAACTTATGAATAGGTTTGATTTCATAGAACTGTTACTATCTATTTCTACCCAAATTATCAAATACGAACTATTATTTTATTGGATTAGAAACCGAATTACATTAGACCCTTGTCGATATAATTTACTAAAACAGACTGGCTTCACACTGAAAAGAATACGAATACCGACGATATAAGTAAATTTTCGCAGGTTCTTCACGAAATGACATAGTCTACCTGTCTGACAACCGACCGGAAAAATAATTGAGAACACAGGAATTCTGTCCGTTTGCCGCAAAAAGTGACTTCACCTACGGAGAATGAATTTTTATTTATAGCGTCAGGTGAAGCGTACAATGAAGTCATAAACTCAATTCATGCCTGAAAGCGATTATGCATCGTAGCTCGTGGGAGCATAGAAAATATGAGGAATCAAGGTGATAAATGGGTGAAAAAATACCCATTGTGCCCAATGTCAGATCAATATTGGAATCCTTATCTCGAAATTCGCAAACTGCTTTTCAGGCTTTACGTTCTTCGAACCGACTTCTTAGAGAAAAGACCCAGAAAAACAGGGAAAAAATGAACCAAAAGACGACTCCTACGAAAACAATGTATGTATATGTTAAGTATACGAGTATGTATATTTAGGTTGTTCCTTTCACCAAAGTACCGACCGGGGCTAATGTAGGACGAATCTCCTCGGGCGTCGACAGCAAAGTGAACATCGTCGTTTAAGTTCGCACAATGAACAAGCGATGTCCTTCGCTTTGTTTCTAGTCCCTTTATGGCTGGATAACGGCAGAAATTTTCCAACAGTTTCCATTCGCCGCCATCATACAACACAAAGTCACTGTTTTCATACGGAAGCAATAAATATATAAAACAGATAGAGATATAATCTTCCAAAGTGCTAAGTGTAATTTCGGAACATTAAAGACATAAAAGATAGCAAGCAAGCAGTAGAATTGTTGGTGAACGAATCGTTACCGAGCATGAAACACTTTATCATGATAACTTGTGGAAAATTTACAACTAAGGAGCATCGAAAGTCTAAAGATGAAATTTATACGGCGTCATCGTAGTTTGTTTTCAAATAATAGGTTTGTTCTTTTTGCATACACTTTCTACACTTTTCTTAGAAAGTGTATGCAAAAAGAACAAACCTATAATCATATGAATTTCTTTGAAAAGGGGTGCGGAAAATAAAGTTCAGGTTCAAAAATAAGCAGTACAGTACAAGTTCGACAAACCTATGTGCACCGCCGTTTTTTAGGGCATATGACAATTTTTTATCATACAATAAATAGTTCTCAGTAACCAAGTCCAATAGTCCGCCGTCTATGACTACTGTTTTTAATATCAATAAAGTGCTCTTTCAGTATTCCATTCTTAAACTATTTTATCACAGGTAATCCATATCTTCCACTATTCCGCCGCGTACTTTGTATTCATGGTGACGGACTAGCGAGCTTGTGCTTTACTCCTATTATATTAAAATAATAAAGTATTGTTTCGATTTTTAAAAAAAAAAATCCGCTACCCTGAAATTTTTTTTATATGTATACGTTTCATGACTAATAAGCACCAAAAAAGCAAAAAAAATGTTCAGTCCGTCTGTGCGCCGTCCACCGTACGCAGAACGTTTGAGGGCTTACAGCTCCTAAACCCTATGAGCTATTGAATTGAATTTTTTTTATAGTGGATAAATTCGAGTCAACATATACACTATTGAATGCTCCTATGCCAGTGAGACAACGCACCGGTCGAACGCGAAACTGTCAACGTTCCGGCCGATATGTGTGGAAGAGTGGTGCAAAATTGGTTCTAAAGAATCGATCGCTGCAAACGTGTTCGCGGTAGTCATATGAACGAGATTGATACTTCTATACTTAAATTTAACATATGTACTACACCTGGAATAAATTTCAAACCGATATATGAATTATTCTGTGTTTTGTTCAAATACAAAATTGTTATGTTCCTATTGAATAATCCTTTATCAACAATTTTTTGGACATTTTTCGCCGTCATAGTAGTTTTATGTGTGAAACACCAACACGACAATCCCTGCTTGAATCGATCGTTTCCCTGGCTATTGCCAGTGAGGACATGACAATTGAAAAGACTTCATTGGAAAGCCAGTTTTAAAACTGTGTTGGTCTAGATCCGAAGCAGGTTGCACCCACCAACCTGCGAAAAACAACAAAAAATTTCTTCAAATTAGCTTCTATGGTAGATTTAGCATGAAAAATCCCTTTCTTATTCCTAATTATTAATAATGAAGATAACATAATTAGGCTTAATTATATTCACTATCGCTAAAAAAGTCAAAGGAAAATTATTTTGTTTAACCCCCAAAGCAGTAGCAGTCAGAACGTAAATCATGAATTACAAAAATCAATCAAAAAACTGTCAAGATTTTGTTTTCTGTGGTTCGGATTTGGAGATTTTTGTTTAGGTAGTTTTGTTCATGGATTTTATACTGGACCCAAAATATTAATGTACCTGGTGATTGCGAAAAGGATTCTGCGATTTTGATTGTAAGGTTGTAGAATTTGCGGTCATTGGTTTTAGAGATTCCAGTCATTGCTATTTGGATTCGGAATTTTTCTTTATTCGATATGTCTCTATCAATTGTCCCTAATTGATCAATATATCGAGCAGAAAATTATGAAATGATTAATGATTATTCGACATAAACCAGATTCATTTCCGCTAATGCTGATTCGTAACAAAACCAAAAATAATATTAGTACGCTCTTTTTACAGATTTTGATTTTGGAGATTATTTGTATGTTATTGGATTTGTAGATATTGTCTCTAGATATGTCTCTATCAATTGTCCCTAATTGATCATTATATCGAGCAGAAAATTAATGAACAAAATGAGGCATAGGTACAAACTCCTGGAAAAAATTTGGCAACGGCTAACTTACCGCAAAATCACTTTCCGGCATAACGCCGTAATGAATTATAAATCCACCGCCAAACGCAGATTGATGACTGACTAATATAAGGGAGTCCGTCAAATACCATTCAAGCAAAGCTTCACATCATTTTCAACTAATGATAAACGCAAACTGGTGCCGCCCGAGCTTCCCAGTTTACTTCCGACTTCCTCACCTTTCGTTTCACGTATTGCAACTCTGATGTGGCCCTGTCGTTTTGCGTGTGATTCTCGTTTTAAGGTTCGTCGCTGAACTTAAATAATAAATAAGTTACTTTTACGAAAAATTAAATTTCAATATGAAATATGGTTTAACAGAATTTGATTCTTCTCCAGTTTTTGTATCCTGTGTGACCTGTGACCTCCGAAAGGCGCATGGTGCAGCAACACATTTTTCTTCGCATACCGGGAAATATGAAAAGAATTTGTTATCGAAGTTAGTCGAATTTTTTATCGATCACAATCCTGTATTATTTAATGAATAAAATAAAATTCAAGCTTTTACAGTGAGTAATATAAACGGTTATTCCTAGGAGTATAATTTGAAATATATACACACTATCCCATCACCACTTTTTTCGCTAAAACTTTAAGTTTCAAAACGTTGATCTACATCTAAGCTCCTTCTTATACTTTGTTACAAAAGACAATCTGATCAGTACTATGGTGTCATAAAATCAAAGGAAAAAAGGTGGTAAAATAAGTTTTCTTTAGACCAAACTCTTCCAATTCTCAATGGATTTAATCCAAAGTAATAAGTGAAACTAGCAACAATTCAATCTCGAACTTCAACATGAAAACATTTTGATTTGATTAGCCAACATGACAACTTTTTTTGAGTGGTCAGACATAAATCTCATTCGCAGAAGTTTACGACTACACTATTTTTGCCGTTACAATTATTGCTAAAAGCAACTTTGTTCTGCTACTGTTATCCGTTTCTAATGCTGACAGACTGGTACTTCTACGTAGAAAAGCTTCCTTCATGTTCTTAAAAAGTTTTTCTTGACGTGTTGGAAAAATGTTTAAGAACGTACCCATTATTTTAAAGAAATTCCAAATACATAGGTATATATGTACATGCTCGTACAGAATGTTTCCGAACAAATTCCTCAGCAGAATATTTTCCGCTAAAACTTTCTTAACTAAGTTTGTTTTCCATAATTACGTCAAGAAAATTCACGTCTGGAAAACAATTTACAACTGCAATATAGTCAGAACCTATCTACAATAGTCATCGTTTCAGGCACTCATTATCCTAACCGTTGAATATTTAAATTTCAAATTTGATTTAATTGCTTAATGCCTTGAATATCTCAAGCCTGCTCGACTCTTTTCTTCCACTTGACATAGTTTAGTTATTCACCAATTATTTTTGTAAGCAATTTCAAGAATGCTAGGAACGATTGCCGCATTTGATATTATTTCTTTCTTTCTTAAGCAGCTTAAAAATTGGAGCAAAAGTTACAAAAACCATCAGATAATTGCATATCGTCTTAGCTATAGCAAAGCATCAACAAATTCGAAGTTAACTGCGTGCTTTATCTTTTAACCTGAGAGGAAAACTTTATAATCGACTTCTCGGTTGGCTCATTATGTCAGCATATTTTTGCGTTGGTTGGGCTACAATAGCAATTTTAAGGAAAATTCCTTCTTGAGTGGCTTCAAGTAACCGATCTGAAAATAGAATGTCGCGTAGACCCTATACCAAGCATCTCATAGACTCATGAAAATATTTTCCGGACAAAAAAACTAACCATATAATTAGATGCAGATGGAATCAGCGAAGCGAACTGATTTGGTATAAAGTTTAGTGTAGATATTATATTACCTGAAGAACATATCGTACCTACTTTCAGTTGGAGCGTAAAGTATACACGCTACACACTATACACATCAAAATAATAGTCCACGATTAGTCTATAAATTAAAGGACTACAAAAAATATGAATGTTTGCAAAATTTAAGAAAATTTTATATTGCTTTAATATAGGAATAATTCTTTCCAAGGTTAAGCGCTGGGCTAATCCTCTATCCCTCGAAAAGGCAACCAAGTACTTATGTTGAGGAGCTTTGAAAGCAAACTAAAATTGGATTAATTTCTGACCGAAATTTTGCAAATAGATACGATTCGAGAGATATTATCGAAGAGTTCAAGATTCCATTTAGGCAGTCGCGCCAATAAGGTTTTATAGAATACAAACCCGGACTGGGAAAAAATCGCTAGCCCGATATTTTAAATTTATTAGGTTTTTGGGTAGTAGACTCTTAATACCTATAGGAATCAGAGAAAAATAATTACTACTACAAGGTTGCCAGATTGCTGCCTGCAGAGCCAGCCAGGTGAGCTCTATTTATTAGCCCAAAATCCGCACGAAGCCTTGTGGTCCAAATACCGTGTCCAAGTTTGTAGTTTTACTTATCAGTTGGGAACAAGTTCAGCTATTGTCTTGCTGTCTGTGAATACGTGTGAGGTATTCGCATTTTTTTCTTGCTCGTACTGAAATGCATCCGACCATCTGATCCGCACTCGTCGACATGAGAGATCTCCTATCGCGCATTGTATTTGAAATTGGAATGAGCAAGAACGAGATGGCAATACGTGCACTCACTGAAGAGTATGTATAAAGGAAGTATGAAGTAGACCTGACCAATCATCGATGAAAGGTAGGCCTGACTTATAGGCGAATTATGCCTTACCGGTCGACACTGCACCGATGGACGGCGTCCGGTCATATTGGAATAGAATTTTAGTGGTCGACGACTAGTGCAATCAAAAGACAGCTTTCAATCGACTAGTGCAATCGAAAGAATTGAATGAATTTGATTACACTAGTCGTCAGAGTTATGGGTTCCGGCATCATGTTCGCAAATGAAACTATGGAGCTCTGCGCAGTTGAACATCTGAGTTTGAAATGGCATTTGCCTGCGAGTACGCACTTGATGATAATATGTGTCGTATAGGACGTTTAGTCTTTTTCTCTCGCTAAAGGCGGAAAAGGTCGGCATGTTTACATTCTTGAGGAGAAGATGGGGAAATATTTACTTTTCGTTTTTCGCCACAAACACAAGCACATAGTAGTAGTTTGTACATAAGAACCCATGAATTTTTCGTGTTTTTGGTTTATAGGATATCTATAACAAGAGACTGGAAAAAAACCAAAAAATCATTGCATAAGCGGAACAAAAAATCCGATTGAACAATTTCAATTCCGTATTCTTACGGAAATTCACATGCGAAGAAAAGAGTACGCTAATATGCAAAAATGAATGATTACACATTTGCATCTGTGTGCATCGTTTTTCTCAAAGCACGTAACAGAACGCATTTTTTGCGGCTGTTCTATTCTTAAGTGTTTCAGCATACAAATTTATAGGAACAATATGAGAAATGAAATCACACAAGCACAGCTGAGCTGTGTCTGCACATGATTTGATGTAATTTTTTTTATATGCGTTCTGTGAGGATGTCATTGTATTGTTGAATGCGACTCGTTATCAGTTTTTGTCTCTTCTTTAATCATGCTATTGCTATCTACTTCTCCCATCTCTTAAATAAAGAAACCAAGGTCAAATTTTTATTAGAATAATACTGCGTAGTGTCCTGTCTTGTTATTGATAGTCTTTGGTTCAACTGTTCAGTTCGTGAAACTCTACACAAAACTGATAACGGAACAAATAACTCTGCCGGCTAGTGCAATGGAAGTCTTGTTTCGATTGCACTAGTCGACGAACAACAAAATTGCATTCGCAGCCATGACCCGACGCCGAGGATCAATGCAGTGTCGACCGGCAAAGAATAACGGAAAGGTGCCACATGCCAAAGAGTTCTTATGCAATTTCATCCCTCCATTATTCGATGAGCGGTAGAACACAATTCATATGTAAATCCATTCTACCGATCCTCGATGATCGTTCAGGTGGACTTCGTATGCAATTCAGATTCACCCCTCATCGATGACCAGTAGGCTCTACTTCATACTGACTTCAAACTCACTGTTCACTGAGTGCACGTATTGCTATCTCGTTCTTGCTCATGCCAATTTCAAATACAATGCGCGATAGGAGATCTGTTATGTTGAAGAGTGCGGATGAGATGGTCGGATGCATCCGTATTTTTGGTTTATAGGGTCTTTTATATATAGGGTCTTTTATATATAATGTAGATGGTTGTACTAATTCAGAAACCTCCGCGGGCGTGCGCACAACTCTCTTTTTACTTTATTATTTTAATAATAAAGTATTTCCGTTTGTTTCGCTTTGGCCAATTTTCTCCCAATTGATGCTTTTTTGGTGGCATTGTTGAAACCTGAAAGCCCAAATACACTTAAATAATGCCCCAAAATATGACACAAACTTATGAAAAATTTGATTTGTCTTTTTCGAAATCTAATCTTAGTCTTAACAAGCAATATAAAATATGAGAATATTTAGTCAAGAACAAAAACTATTTTAATTTCTACCAAATCACAAAAGCAAAAGTAATTATTTTTATTTATACAACTCAATCCTACATTACTCTAAAATTAATTATCCACGTATCACTATACTTTTGTGAACTATTTAAACAATTTTTTATGTCGCATTCACAAAATATTTAAATTAGACATCTTCTTCTAACCCTCGAGCAATTAAAATATTTATTATTAGAATGGCAATTATTCAACTCCTGTTTAATTGACATTTGGCAAATAGGTGCTCGGCAATAATCAAATACCTACCGAGTGAATAGATTAACGCAGTCTTTAGAATAACAAGGAAAACATAAAATTGAGTGTCACAAACCGTGTAAGTTTTTCTTTACACAAAAATTGTTTGCACGTAATTCGAGTATAAAATTGGATACTCCATCATCGAGGCATGACACAAGACAAACGCAACATAACTGAAACGTTTCGGAAATATTTAATCCAGGACTGGAAAGGAAAAGGTCAATAAAGGCTGTAAATCTAGGCTTGGAATATTGTTCTGTTGTTGAACTTTTAATTTACTTCTTTGGAATTTCGATAATGTTCAATGTTTTGATGGATCAATACAGCATTATATAACTTTGTTGCATGATAATCTCTTATGAGACATAGAGCACCAGTTAGAGGGTTTTCTCTGGTATACGATTGATGATATTAATATTTAGGTATTATAAATTTGTAGCTTGCTTTTCAGCGCCAAAAGATTTTTTAAAGACCACCTTTCAAACTACTATCGGTCGCAGCCTTGGCTGTTGCGACATATTTTAAAGCCATGACAGTTGAAAAGTATTTCAATTAAACGACTTTCTCGGTTGGTTACGAATAGACTCTACTTTAAGTAGTCAGTAGATCTTAAAAGGAACTTACTCCCTTGCAATCACATTGTTACATGTGTACTCTGGCAACCCGAACAGCTCACTTATCAATGACATCAAAGTTTCCAGAGAAAACTACATTTTCGTGCAGCAACTGAATATGCTAGAAATCTCTCTCTGTCTCTCTTTTATTCATTTTCTTGAGAACTGTTTTTAATAATAATAAAATTATAAAATATAATGTAGCAATACGTATTTCTTCTGACCACAAATCAGTATTTAGTATCGTGGTATGAATTAATTGAAAATTAACAAATCAAAAAAAATCATCCAACTCCTCATCCTATGTATCTATGTACCTATATACTTTTTGTGAACTCTTTGTCTAAACACATAAATCCTTGTGCTAGTTACTACAATTGTTACAATTTCTTACAAGTGGCCATCCCTATCCTGTGCCACCACTGACAATAATTGCATATGCCATTAACTGGAACAACCATACTCAGTTTTATTACCGAGATGCCCTATAATTTCGCTAATTGTTTAAGAACAGCATTCTAAAAGTTTTCTTGTCTGCAACTATTTTCTTTGTATGAAATTGCTCTAGGGATATATCACCTTCTCTAAACTGTCTTATCCCGTAATTTTCATGCATTTATGTAACTCGTATTTCTTCTCCTAGTTATCTGGAGGAACCGTTTCAAGGTTTACCACATCTTCCATCCACTCACTAAATGGAGTCCTATTTGGAAAATTTAATTGACAGAGTAGCAGTTTTATTTGCTAAGCTCTTATCCTTAAACTCTATGAAGACACACACCCGTAGAACAGTTTTACATAAATACACAGCCCTAAGGATATTGTCATTCATTGTCTGGCTGAAAGTTGCATCAAGTAGTACATACCTGGCTCCTAGAAGGGAGAAACATTATACATAATCGTTAGTATTAAGTGAAGTAGAATGTCAGTTACCACTTTTCTTTGGAAACTTATAACATCAACAGGATTGCAAGTTTTAGTGAGGAGTAGACAGTATAATTGAATTTGGAAGGGCATTATTAATTGATTTAAAATATTTTTTTTCCTTTCAACGTTCTAGCGAATTTAGCATGGAATCTGAGCGCTGAGAAAAACTAGCAACTAACAAAACAGAAAGAGAAAACAACTTTGATAAGAACTTCATAAATCAAGTTGTATCTTACGATAAGATAACTTAACACTAAATCTGATACAATCTAAGGATAGCGTTTTATGTAGTTCAGCTAATGCGAGATCATAATGACCTTCATCGGAGAAAACGATTTGGCAATAAATCGATAGGACCGACAGTAAACCTTCTTGGCTATAAAGCTTTGAGTGGTCAATGGAGAGTGTAGACACTTGAAATTACGATACTCATATTTAATGTTCGTCCAATCAATTGCAGACATCCTCCTATCCACTCCAGGACATTCGCAGATATTATCCGTAAGATATGAAAATATCATGGAACGAGACCGATAGGATTTTTAAAATAAAAAAAAATAAATCTGCCAACAGTCTGGGCGCAACTTTATTATTTTTTCGGTAGAAGTTCGGAATGAGTTCAATTCTGAGACGCGGTGTAGGTTACTATGTGACAGAAAACTTAAAAAAAAGTTCGGAAAGCGGTTAGAATGGGGTCGCGCTAGAATACTTACGCCGCTGCCACATATAACATATGAATTACGTAATTGGGTCTTACTCCAGGACGAGGTCTAAGTCGTAGTATAATATCAATTGTTACGTGATTAGGAGGTTTTTCGTGATTTTGTTTTGGGCCATTACATGAAATCGGAAATGAATTTGTAGGCGACTATATAAAAAGTCTGTGGAAGTGAAAACCAATCTGATATCTTATCAATCGTACGAAATATGTCGAAAGCTTTACGTCCTCTTGGAGTTGAATATCTAAAAATACTGAAATCAACTTTTGACGATAATATGAAAGCCGTAGAAAGTTAAACTGAATTCGATATCACATAAGAACTAGGAAATATATAGGAAATTGTGAAAACATATGCAACCCCCTTGCACACTCTTTGGGGTTGAATATCTAAAAATACTGAAATGGGTTTTTAGATATATATAAAGAAAGCCCGAGGAAGTGAAAACCAATCCGATGTTTTATCACTCCTAAGAGATATGACGGAATTCGTGAAAACGTGATCAACCCGTTTATACCCTCTTAGGGGTTGAAAAAGGAAAAAACTTGAAGACGAGTTTTAGGTGATTATTAAACAAGCCCGTGGAAGTGAAAAGTTATTCGATATCTAATCAGCCCTGAGGGATACGGCTGATTTCGTGAAAATGTATACAACCCCTTTACACCACCGTTGGGGTCGAATTTCAAAAAATTCTGAAAACTCTTTCTAGGTATTTATATTAAAAATCCGTAGAATAAAAATAAATTCAATAATTGCAAAGACCTAACAGATATGATGGAAATCGTGAAAATATATGCATTCCATTTTGACTGATAATTTTGTTTGCTCCCCTTCTGTACGCCAATGGATAATTGAATTTTTCTTTAATCTAAATTACTTTTCTAGTTGACTTACATATACATACCGAGTTCCAACTTTGTAGCATAAGCCGTTCTATGGTTAGGAAAAAGACCTCCCACCCCCGTACCATACTACCCCTATAAAAAATTATATTTTTTCAACATGCTACTACTATAGTTCTATGTAAATACCAAGTTTCAGATTTATATCATTATAGGTTCACGAGATATAAGAATCAAAACTTTTTCCTTTTCACCCTCCCCCACCCTCACAACCAAATTTTTTTTCCTGCTAGGGGTCTATTTGGCCAACTTCTGGTAAAAATTCTAAACAACTATCGTACATTGTTCTTGAGATATGAGACGTGATTTTTTAGAAAAATTCTTATCCCCTCCACTTCCATACTTCACCGCACCTTGAAAAATTTTACTTTCAGCAAACTTTATTTGTCAACCTTAATACAGAAACCGAATTTTATTTTTCTAGTGCAATTGATTCGTGAGATATCGTAATCTTAAGTTTTTCATCCCCCACCTCCGTACGTCACTGCCCTCTCTCAAAAATTTGTTTCCGATCTATTTTCCTGGTATACCCACAGATGTTCAATAAGTTTTAATTTCCTGACATTAACCGATTAGGAGATATGGATCTTAGAATGTCTGGATCTCGGCTATCGAGCGTTTCGGATGCATTCCCCCCACTCCCACACCCCTTTACCCATATCATAATTTTTTTTTGCAAATGGGTCCACTATCGATGCTCTATGTAAATTCCAAGTTTCAGTCTCCTAGCCTAAGCGGTTACTGAGATCTAGAAACCAAAATTTTTCGTTTTAAACGCTTCCCCCACCTCCCCCCTCACATCCCCACCACTCAAAAGGTGGGCACTAGAAGGAGTCTGCTCAGTCTACCAACAAAAAAAATTCAACTTAATAGCTCAAAGAGTTTGAGAGCTATAAGCTTTCAAACGTTTTGCGTACGGCGAACGGCGGACGGCGCACAGACGAACTGAAATTTTTTTTTGATTTTTTGGTGTCTATTACATAGTCATGAAACATGGAAAAAAAATTTCAGTGAATACATACGAATATGGATATCTCACCTAATATATGGTAGGGAATATTCAAATATCATATCATGGGACCAATGGATGGTGATGGCGTGTCTTTTGGGAAAGGGAGGATGTGTAAGGGGGAGGAGGAGGAGCGTTTTAGATGCAAAATGTTGGTTTCTAGATCTCAGGAACCGCTTATGCTAGGAGGCTGAAATTTAGAGCTTATGTAGAACTATGATCGTGGACCCAATTGATTAAAAAATTGTCGATATAGGTTGAAGGGTGTGGGAGAGGGGGGAAAAATAATGTGTCCGAAACGCTTGAAAGCTGGGATTGAAACATTCTAAAAGCCATATCTCCTGAACTGTTGATGTCAGAAGGTTGAAACTTTGTGGTTATCTTAAGGGATAATGTAAGATTAGATAAGGTCTAAACATTTTATGGGGGGTGGTGGGGTCTCGAGGTGTGGGGTGAAAAACTTTGGACATCAATATCTTCCGAACCAATTACAGCAGGAAGATAAAATTTGGTTTCTGTATATAGGATTACAAGTGGAGTCTACTGAACGTGAACTTTTTGAGGAGGGAGGTGAAGAACAAAAGTGAGGGGCTATTCACTTCAAAAAATTAGATTTTTATATCTCAAGAACAGTACCAGATATGATCATAGAAATTTTACATGAGTTAGGCCCAGTAGACTTCTAGCAGGGAAAACAGTTTTGAAGGTGTGATTGGAGGGGGCGATGTCGGGAGAAGGTGAATAGGAAAAAAATCTGATTCAATATTTTTCGAGAATCGCAAAGGATAGAAAACTAAAAATTTACGACTATATAGAGCGCATTCTAGAGAAAGAAGGTAGGCACTTTAAGAAGGAAAGGGTCTGGGAAAGTACACCTGTGCAATTTCGCACCTACCACCTACACATTAAATAAGGAAAGTGCAAATGAGTAAGGGAAGATTATATTAGATTTAAACAACGAATTCAACATTTATCGGAAGGGACGGGACTGTCTGCTTTGAAGATATGAATGACAATGTATGAAATTTATTGTATGAGGAAAAGAAGAGTAGATTGGTAAATTAGTGCAATTTGGATCCTAGTAAGTAAAGGAAAAATTGATTGCTAAATCACTGCGTTATATAAGGAGGAATGGGTGGGTGTTGTTAGATTTGGAAATAACAATGGCATTAAATATAACTTACATATATTGGACAATGAAAAGGATAGTAGGGTAAATCCGAGTGATTTCGCACCTCGTAAGTTTGAGCAAGGGTAAATGGGGTAAGTTCGTAACGTTTAACATCTTTTTTAGTTTTGATTTTCATGTATTTTCGGTTTTGTGTTCATAAATCTATACCGAGCTAAAATTTTTTCAGCAATTAGATATTCTGCAATAAGCTGCTAATAATAGTGTATTTTCGCGATCATATTGACATTTCAAATTTAAATTCCGTAATGTTTTCTTTAGCTTAACTTCACCAAATATAGTTAAAAATCTCTATTCGATGATCATTTCATGAAGATTGTTTTCCAACAAGCACCAGCTCGATATGATACAGTAGATATTAGTAATATTCAAATATTAGTTTAGATATTATAATACCGCGTAATGAATATATTCGTATTAGGTGATATCACCATAAATCGGTATGAACCCATCACTAGCCCTAACAGAGGCAACCGGCACACCGAAAACTGGTTCTGGTCCGACCATGGCTGACTCCGATCCTGCCTTTGCTAATGCATCAGCTATTTCATTGCCATCTATGCCCTGGTGGCCTGGAACCCATATGAGCTTTAAGTCATTGAATCTGCCAACAAAATTTAACCGTTCTTTACACTCACGTACCATCTTCGAAAAGACGATTGGATTATCACCCCGTACTATACCGCTAATAAAATTATATTTTTCCAATACGCCACAAGTATTGCTCTATCTAAATATCAACCAATATGGGTTAATTAAATATAAAAATCGGAACTTTTTCTTTATCACACAGTGATCGAGTAGTATGTGAAATCGTATAGCGTTGCTATTAGTGTGATTATTAGTGATCACCGGAAGAGAATTAATAAAGTGTTGTTATTTCAATTGATTTTAATCAAATTGTGTTTTACTTGAAACCACGGCGAACCCCTCTCGCAACAATACTGTTTATTATTCGATGTTCTGGATAAGCAAAAAGATTTTCAAATAAGTTCATTTCCAATTTCACAGAAATGATACCGCATAATTGAAATCCTATAGTTTTGAATATTAAAATTGACGAAAATCAAAAAGCTTCAATGTGGAAAAAATTACTTTGGATTTTAATCCCTAGTGAATGAAAATACATTTTTTTTCTCCATTTTGATAATATTTCTTTCCCGAAAAAAGTATTTTATTTCTGATCGGTATCTTACGACGGTTGTCATCAAACTATAATATAAATGATATTCTGATGGATTTTGTATTCTGGGTTCGTCAGTAATTTCTAGAAATCTGAGGAGACACTCACCTTGGGGTCAAATTCTAAACCAAGTGCTCAGCATATTTTCTACGAATCGACCAACTTCTCTACAACAAGATGATATAAAACGATGCCAGACCCTTACAGGAATAATAAATTAAGGGTGTTGTGTGTATCAAGTATCTATGAAAATCCAACCCATACGACTATACGAGAGAAATGGATAGACAATTTTACATAACATCTGTAGCTATGACGGGCATACAATTTGGTCAACGGGATGATTTTTTTGGGGTGGAGGAGTGGTGGGAGTAGTAGAGCTTTGAAATACATTCCAACTTATCAGACATATCAGAAAGGAAATGGTAATTTTATGTTGGTCCTGAGGATGTGACTTGTTAAAACTAGATACCAACATGCAAACTGAAAGACGTTAGGTAACACTCAAATTGGAACAGACTTCTCATTAGAGTAATGTACAACATTAATTCAGCATTTCAGTGCATCGCATGTATCTGCCAGAATGTAACGAGTTGATTGGTTTCAGCCAGAATTCGAGGTAGATTAGATTAATTAGAAGGAAATTACCTTGAGCAAGAAAACCACATATATGTATGCATGCACTTGCATTTACTTACAGTGCTATTACAATATGTTTGTTCTACAAACAGCATTTCCCGCAATTTTGCTGTTATGTAACTGAAACCTCTTTCATTTGATAGTGAAATTAATTACGCTGATTTGATTGATTGAACACTCCGCCGAGATGGGTGTGCTCTTAATATAGACAAGGACTGTAATAACCGACAGATTATTAATGTGGTTAGTATTTAGTGCCCAAATTACCTTACCAACTCCTTGTTGGTAATGTGTTAATTTACAAATCAATAGTTTAAATAATTCAGCCACTTAGTTTGGAACTATCCTTCGACCTTCGCTTTTGAGTAATGTGATCGATTGTTTTATGTTTCAGGTGACGTCGTCACAGGTTCGTTGGATAGAGCAATTTTAAATTCGCACATATTTCATCTCCTCGGAAGGAAAACATTTCAATATCTCAAATAATCCTTCTAACATCTGTTTTAGAGTCTAATCAAAACTTTATATCCTTTTTCATACAGTAGCAGATAAAATCCTAGAATTGCTTACCAAATTTTGTAATAAATTTTATGACATTATAAATAAAAGCTATGGAGAGTTTTATAGCCTTCCCAGGTTAACCATAAAATCAATCTAAAATGTTTTTTTTTTTTCAAAGCAATAAAAGAAATTGAAATAAATAAATATAAGGTTCTAGACAAACTAGTCAATAATAAACTTTTAGACGTGTTAGCAAAATGCTAGAAAATAATTTAGTCGGTTTTAAATTGATTCTTCAATCGAACGATACGTGGCCTTCAATTGGAAAATGGAAAGTCTTTTGATATTTATTCTCTGAAATGGTCGAGTTTTATTATAGTTCAAATAGCCACCCAACGTTGATTTCACAATTATTCAGAATACATTGATAGATTGTCATGGCGACTAGTGAGTGATCGTGATTTATTATCTCTGCTAAGTTTAAATTAAATACTCGTGACTGTAACATCCGCATAGTTTAATTTTGTGTCTAATCTAACCCGCATAAGCCCATCAATTACCGCACCTGCACTTTTCGCGCATCAGCAGTTGTTACCAGTGTTGAAATCTTAAAATACTTAAAAAACTTTGAATCGTGTGAGGAAAAATTTTTTTTTTTTTTTAAATTTGAATTGACAAAATGGCACCCGCATCAACCAGGAAGGCCCTACAATCGACATCTGATGAAGGTGAGACGATCAATCTAAAAAGTGTGGAGGCTCTTCTCAAAACACACTTTGAGAAAATAAAAAGTATGGTTGAAAAACAAATTGGGGACCTGAAGCTCTCACTCACGGATACTATCCAGAAACAGCAGACGGTTATAAAAAATCTCGAGAACAAGTATAATGACATCGCTCTTCGTCTGAACAAATTTGAACGAGACAACATTAAGTGTGACGTCATCCTCTCGGGGATTCCTTATAAAAATAATGAAAATGTATCGTCAATATTTTCAAAGCTGACTGACTGCATCGATTTTAAGTGTACTGCATCACCAACGGTCTTTCGCACCAGAAATAGCAACGGCAACAGCAAGCATCCGCCGTTGATAGTGGCTAAATTTGCAACAATTGACCACAAAATCAAGTTCATCACGCAGATACGGGCGAAACGACCAACTTGCGCGAATATTGACTTTCCGCACAACAACAAAATCTATGTCAACGATAGCCTGACACCAGCAAATCGCACAATACACAGAGCTGCTATTGACCTTTTGCGTAACCAGAAAATTGCGGCTTGCTATACCAGGCGGGGAATTGTTTACATCAAGAGTAATGCTGAAGGCGACCCAGCAGCGAAAAAAGGCATTACAGAATCAATAATGTAATTACTTCTCGGTAATGGGAATTGCTTACAATCAAGTTTACACCCCATGTTAAGAATGCTTTACATTTACACAGCGATGTCATAGGCAGTAGGCGAATGATTACCTTCTGCATTACATATAAATAATTCTAGAACACATTCCTTGGAAGTTGTTATAGATTAAATTACTGAAATACGATATAGGTCTAGTTACAATGAAGTTTTTACGGAATGGGTAGATGTAATTCGTTGTGTCAGCATTTACTATGCACATATTTCTGAAGGAATTTCTGCCACTAATCTGTTCCGGAACCACTTCAAAGTAAGTTATTTGTTCCGGAACAAATTAATGGTACAAATTCGGCACGTTTTTAGTCACAAGCGACATTGCAATGATTACTTACTGTTGGCGAGGAGCAACCCCGACGGACGTTAAGAAGAAATTTTGATTCAAACATTTAACCGCCAAATGGCAATACCAAGTTCCGCCATTTGGGCATTTTCCTTTCTGTAAAGGCCATTTGGGCATTATTATTTCCCTTCGTGATTGGCAGCAAGCAGGGAAATTACAACCTCATTCTCGCCGCCACGACCGAAGAGGGCACACTAAAGTGTAAGTAATCAGCTGATCGCTAGTGCATTTCCATTTTTATATTTTTATATTTTGCCTTGTAACTTATTTGTCAATTTCCAACAATACAGGAAATAAAACTCATTCCATCATTAACGGCAGAGTTATTATTTGTACCCCTTAAGGAGAGGCGGCGGAATCGTCGCAAAATCGTACGAAGCGCGAAAACGATTTGCAACATCTTTTATTTCACTTTATGCGTAAAGTTGAAGGGTCCAGAGGTGCACTAGGAGCATTGGCCGCTGGAGGAGCTAAATTTGAAGGGTCCAGAGGTGCATTAGCCGCTGGAAAAGCAAACGGAAACCGAGAAAAAACCACAGGTGAGTACCTTTGAGAGTGATTTGGGGGTATTATCGGTGGGATAATTGATCGGGAAAGATAAACGTGAAACGGGTCGCGCCGCGAGCAAAAGTGATAACGGGTCGCGCTGCGAGAAAAAGTGATAACGGGTCGCGCCGCGAGGGAAAAGTAATAACGGATCGCGCTGCGAGAAAAAGTGATAGCGGATCACGCTACGGTAAAGAACAGTTATGCCCACCACGCGGGGAGCTACAAGCAGACTGGCGTCCGACGAACAGGACGGGGAGAACGTCACGCAGGACGACCCCAATCTAACGGTGCGCGAACAATCGCCAGAAAACGCGCCAGCAGAGTCGGTAGAAGTAAGGTTAGAACGGATGATGCAGCTAATAATAGATTTACAAGCCGAAGTTAGACGGAGCACCAATCTCGTCCAAGCACCGGAACAACGGGAAATGGTAACGGCTTCTCCGACAAATCAAAGTGAAAGCGCAGCTGAAGCTGAGGTCACGCTGGCGGCGGCCCTGAGTGATTTGAGCCGAACATTGGCCACGTCAAGGCCCGAAGGTGGTCGAAGACTACACGATCTGCCCGAATTTGAAGGGCGTGCCGAAGATTGGCCCATGTTCAAGGAAGCATTCACGATGACAACAGCTGAATACCGCTATAACGAGCGTTCGAACATGATGCGACTTCAGAAAGCGCTGAAGGGGAAGGCGAGGGAAGTCGTCGAGTGTCTGCTTGTGCATAGCAGAAACGTCGAACGAGTGATGGAAACGCTACAAGAGCGCTTTGGGAGGCCAGAACAACTGGTAAAGAGCCAATTAACACGAATTCGGAGCTTTCCGTCGATAGCAGAAAATCGTATTGAGCAGTTGGTGCCATATGCGACGAAAGTGCAGAATCTAACCTCATTTCTGGAAGCGGCAAATTGCGACCACCATCTGTCAAATCCCACCCTAATGGAAGAGCTTATGATGAAGCTGCCAATACAAAGGAGATTGGACTGGGCCAGACACGCGATCACCATACAACCAAGGGCGACCATACGACACTTCAGCGATTGGTTGCAGGAGTTGTCGCGTGTAGTAGTCAGTGCCTGCGTGAACATCAACGAGCCGCCTCGACCAGCTGACAGCAGAGGTGACGGACGGACAAGATTCTTCCATTCTAATGAAGTTGGAAATCGTGAAGGTAGCTGCGCACTGTGCTCGAAGGAACACGGGATAAGTGATTGTAGACGCTTTCTGGAAATGAACTACGGGCAGAAGTGGCGATGTGCTCGTCGACGCAAATTGTGCTTCAATTGTCTAGGAAGCGGACACAGAAGCGATGGTTGCAGTTTGCAGCACAAGTGCGGAACAACAAATTGCAGTAAGAAAATACACCAACTGTTGCACGAAAGTCAAGTCAGAAACGAAGGTCAGCAACAGGAACAGCGGCAAGAACAACAACAAGTTTTCTCGAATACCTTGAAGCAACCTTCCAACCAGAAGCTGCTGTTCAAGATATTACCAGTAACCGTATATGCAAATGGAATTCACGAGAAATGTTACGCGTTCTTCGACGAAGGTTCGTCAACGTCATTGATGAGCGAAGGTTTGGCGAAACGTCTTGGGCTAAAAGGCCTTAAGGAAGACTTAACGCTACAGTGGTTTGGAAATAGAACAGTCACGGAGCCGTCAAATCGTGTCGACGTGAAAATTTCGGGAGTTTGGAAAAATAGCAAGAAGTTTGACTTGCGAAACGTCAGAACAATTAATAACCTCCAGCTGCCGACGCAGACACTTGATCTACGAGAAATCCAGTCAAAATACCGCCATATGAAGAAGTTGCCGATTCACGAGTACAGTCGGGCTACGCCGGAGCTGTTGATAGGGCTTGACAATGCCCATTTAGGAATATCGCGAAGAGTTGTAGCCAATGGATGCGAAGGACCCGTGGTAGTAATGACCAAACTTGGCTGGGTAGTCTTCGGAGGCCGCAGCGATGGCAGTGATAGTTCAACCGCGCCTGCATTCTTTGCTCAAGTTCACTGCGCGAAAGAAGACGATACGCTGGAGCAGCTATTCAAAGAATTTATCGCCGATGACAATTTGGGAGTTCGTGTCACTGAGCGATCTATCGAGCCGAAAGAAATTTTACGTGCGAAACAGATCCTGGAGGAAACCACAGTACGCGTAGGAGCGCAGTTCGAGACAGGACTATTGTGGAAGAGCCAAGACGTAGCCCTACCCAACAGCCGTGCGATGGCTACTAAGAGATTTCTGTCGCTAGAAAAGAAGTTCAGGCACGATGAAAATCTTCGGGTCGAATATACGCGCATCATGGAGGATCATGTCAAGAAAGGTTATACGCGGAAATTAAGCCAAGAAGAAGCAGCGAATGAGGAACAGCGCACTTGGTACCTTCCTCATTTCGGAGTGCGTAATCCTAACAAACCAAACAAATTGCGACTTGTATTCGATGCAGCGGCGGAGGTTAATGGCACGTCGTTAAATTCGTCCTTGATCAGCGGAACAGGTCACTGTCAGCCTTTAAACACAGTCTTGATGAAGTTCCGGCAGCGACCAGTAGGAGTGTCAGCCGATATAGTCGAAATGTTCCATCAGGTAAAAATCATACAGAGGGATCAAGCGGCTCAACGATTTGTATGGCGAGCAGACCCAAATGACCCGATTGAGGTGTATGTCATGACTGTCATGACTTTTGGTGCTACGTGTTCGCCGTGTTCTGCCGAATACGTGAAAAATCGGAACGCACGAGACTTTTACCAGAGGTATCCCGAAGCAGTGGACGCTATAGTGAACAACCATTACGTGGACGACTTGGTACATTGTTTCGCTGATGAACTGGAAGCTGCACGAATCACTGAAGAGATAATATGGATCCATAACCAGGGAGGTTTTGATTTAAAAAGAATCGTCTCGAATTCCAAGGCAGTTAATGAAAAATTTAGTGAAGGGAAAGCTGATTTCATCGTGAACCTAGAAGGGAGTAACGTGGAGCACAATCAAAAAGTTCTCGGAATGCATTGGAACACCGAGAAAGACACCTTGGGTTTCGTTCTGTCATTTGGAAAGGTGGATCCTGCGTTGTTGAATGGACAAAGGAGACCCACTAAGCGAGAGATACTTCGAATTATGATGTCAGTATTCGATCCGTTTGGCTTGGCCGCGGAGTACTCACTGGTGCCAAAGCTATTGATGCAGTCGTTTTGGCGAAGGCAAGTGGGCTGGGACGATATCATTCCTGAGGACTCGTACCAAATGTGGACGAAATGGATGAATATGTTGGATGATATAAAGATTTTGAGCGTCTCCCGTTGCTATGGAGACGAATTTATGACGAAACCTGTGGAATTACACGTGTTTGCCGATGCAAGCGAGACAGCTTACGCTGCGGCAGCCTACTGGAGAATATCTGGAGATGCAGAAGTGTCTACAACGTTCGCAATTGGAAAGACAAGGTGCGCGCCTATGAAACTAACGTCGGTTCCGCGTTTGGAACTGCAGGCGGCAGTACTAGCTACGCGCTTGCGCCAAATCGCACTATCTTGCCACGACGTAAGGCCTATAAGGGTGTACATGTGGAGCGATTCGAAGACAGTCTTATCCTGGATAAGATCGGATCATAGACGCTATAAACCCTACGTGGCACATCGAGTAAACGAGATCTTGGAAGGCAGTAAGGAGATAGAATGGAGATGGCTTCCAAGTAGCCTCAATCCGGCTGACTTCGGAACGCGTGTGAAGAATGGCAAGCGAAGGTCATTTTGGGTGAGTGGACCCGAATTTCTTCTGAAGGACGAGTCAGAATGGCCGCGAGCGGAGTCCTGTATCGACACGGAAACAAATGAAGAGCTGCGCCCCAAATTTACTCTCCTTTTAATGAAGGCCGATGGTGAATTTTTTCAAAGATTCTCATCCTTTACACGGTTAAGAAGAATTGTAGCCTGGATACTACGCTTTCGCGACAACTGTTCACTAAGGGTAAACGAAAGAAGGCGCGCGGGTCTCAATATGGCAGAGATTCGGAGATCAGAAAGAGTGATCTGCCGAAGCGTTCAGATGGTGGCATATGCCGATGAATATAGCTCGCTGAAGAAAAACGGAAGGGTGAGCCCTAGCAGCGATTTGCGGAGGCTAACGCCTTATATGGATGAGCACGGTGTGATACGTCTGGACGGTCGTATAAATGAAGCTAAGGCGATTGGGCCCTTGATGCGTAGGCCAATCATTCTCCCGAAAAATCACCACGTAACGGACCTAATCGTGAATAGTTATCACCGAATTTGGAAGCACCAAAACGAGGGAACGATTATAGCTGAGATTCGACGGAGCTATTGGATTCCGAATATAAGAGTGGCGGTTCGTAGAGTAGCCAAGAGGTGTCAGGTGTGTAAAAACGAGAAGGCCAAACCAGCTACGCCGCTTATGGGTCAATTGCCTGAAGATAGGCTAACTCCGTACGTTAGACCTTTCACGTACGTCGGATTAGATTACATGGGCCCGTTCTCGATTGTGATTGGACGTCGCAAGGAAAAGCGATGGATTGCGCTTTTCACATGCTTAACAACGCGGGCAATACATCTGGAAATCGCGAGGGACCTCTCCACGGATACATGTTTGATGTGTATACGTAATTTCAAAAGCAGACGCGGAACTCCTGTACGCATCAGATCCGACAATGCGACAAATTTTGTGGGAGCCGATCGAGAGTTAAAGCGACAGACGGTCGAATTTGATCATGGCCGGATTGCAGACGTCCTCGCGGACAGCAAGATCGAGTGGCTATTTAACTGCCCTTTAAACCCCCATGCAGGTGGGTGCTGGGAGCGCTTGGTGCGCAGCGTGAAACGCGCGATGGGACACGCATTGTTGAAGGAAAGCCTGCAAGAGCATAGCTTGTACAGCATGATGTGTGAAGCCGAAAACCTGGTAAACTCGCGTCCGTTGACTCACATCCCCATAGACACGCCCACCGATGAACCTTTAACCCCTAATCATTTTCTCTTAGGTACAGCTAACTCAGATCAGACGCCTCATCCTCACAATGAAGACCTGCGCGTAACAAGGAAGCAGTGGCGAAAGGTGCAGCAAATTTCGCACAGTTTCTGGAAGAAATGGATTTCGGAGTACCTACCGGATTTATGCCGAAGAACCAAATGGTATCAACCCGTGAAACCACTCGCCGCCGGCGACACCGTGTTGATATGCGACAACAGCGTGCACCGCTCCAGGTGGCCAATGGGCAGAGTGCTCCGAGTATTCACAAGCAAGGACGAGCAGGTTAGAGCAGCGGAGGTGCAGACCAAAACAGGCGTCTTGAGACGCCCAGCATGCTTACTGGCCAGATTGGATATTGGTGAATCAGACGCGGACTAGATTCACGGGGGCCGGGATGTTGGCGAGGAGCAACCCCGACGGACGTTAAGAAGAAATTTTGATTCAAACATTTAACCGCCAAATGGCAATACCAAGTTCCGCCATTTGGGCATTTTCCTTTCTGTAAAGGCCATTTGGGCATTATTATTTCCCTTCGTGATTGGCAGCAAGCAGGGAAATTACAACCTCATTCTCGCCGCCACGACCGAAGAGGGCACACTAAAGTGTAAGTAATCAGCTGATCGCTAGTGCATTTCCATTTTTATATTTTTATATTTTGCCTTGTAACTTATTTGTCAATTTCCAACAATACAGGAAATAAAACTCATTCCATCATTAACGGCAGAGTTATTATTTGTACCCCTTAAGGAGAGGCGGCGGAATCGTCGCAAAATCGTACGAAGCGCGAAAACGATTTGCAACACTTACTAAGAAGGATACACTCAACAGAAAAATAAAAAGCATAAATTTTAAATAATAAACAAATTATATTTTTAATGAGACTTCTTTTTCTTTTCTTAATTTCTAAGTAACAAAAAAAATCATATTTCTATTTATAAAATAAAAAATAAAGCTTTTTCATAAAATTAAACATAAATTTTTTAATTTTAATATTTTCACGAAAACTTCACTTTTCTCACCATTTGCTAAACGAACCAACACGCTTTAAATCCACAGATGACTGAAAATCAGAAAAAAAACAATTGAATGTAAAATACATCTTCTGTCTCTGTTTATCGACACCATTGAACGATTAACACATTACCGATTGTATTACATTTTTCCAATTTGGAAATAAATTGGTAATGCATACTCATTTGCGGTTTTTCTGATTCATGAACTGGTGCGGAATCCAACATATATGTTATCTATGTATATGATTGCTCGGTAACTAGTTAGAGAATGACTTATATCGGTAATTCCTTGCTCATTTCGCTGCTGGGGAGGCAGTTCAAATATCGTCAATACTACATCTGAACGAGTACCTGCCGACTTGATTCGATTAGCTGGAGGATATTATTTTATTTTTTCTTCTCGCTAAATTTTTCTTTCTTTTCTTTTATTTGAATTATTTGAATTTTTTTAATTCTATTTTATACACATTTTATTATTATTTTATATTAATTTGAATTATTGAATTTTAATTTAACTTTCTTACCACCCTACTATGTCCGAAATCATAGAAATACTAAACAATGTGCGAAATGCAAGCACGACAGAGTTGCGAAGTGATCAAGATTGCAATACCTTCTTTCAGAGAGATAATAATGCATTGAAAGTATTCAGCATGAACATAAGAAGCGTTAAAAAGAATTTTGACGAGCTGGTGATTCTGATAAACAGATTGGAAACTAGTCTGGACATTATAGTTCTTACGGAAACGTGGCTAGACGAAAATGATTGCTATAAACTAGACGGGTACAATATTTTCGTTAAGCCCACTAAGTACAATAAATGCGACGGAGTTGTGGTTTATGTTAAAAATGTTTTCCCTGTTACGACTCTTGACTGTAACATTCTAAATGCGAATGCATTAAGACTCCGTTTAAATATTTTCAGTACCATGTACTTTCATATTACTGCTATATATAGATCACCAAGCCTTAACGCAATTGATTTTATTAACTCACTAGAAAGCGATCTAGAAAATAACTTAAATCTTCATACCCATTTAATACTAGGTGATATAAACATTAATATAAACCAAAACGTAATTACTAACGAAGCTAATGAATATCACGACACCTTGTCTAAATACGGCTACAACGAACATCTACTGGGAAATACACGTCTTGGGAACGGTAATCCTTCCTGTATTGACCATATCTTTATTAAACACAACAGTTCCTTAAACTTCTTTCCGGGTATCTTCCACACTTCCATCACTGACCACTTCAGTACTGTCGCTAAACTCGTATTTAACACAAAATGGAGTACTGGTAATAATACAATAACTGAAACACACATTAATTATAAAAAGCTAATCTCCAAAATACGAAATACGGATTGGTCCCCTATTTATAATTGTTCGGACCCCAACACAGGTATGGCAGCTGTGAATAATATATTCACGGAAACCCGGAATGAGGTAACAACACGACACACGAGAAAGATAAAGTCGTCTATGAGAATTTTGAAAGAGTGGGTTTCCCAAACTATTTTAACATCTATACGAAAAATGGAGCAGTTGTATAAGGAAGTAAAAAAACATCCCCTGAACGTGCAACTTTTTGCTGAATATAAATCCTATAGAAACAAGCTAAATAGTATTATTAAATCCGCCAAGTCCAGTTACTACAAAGACCAAGTTAACAATTCCTTGAACAACCCGAAAAAATTGTGGCAAGTAATTAATAATATTACTTTCAGCAAAAGTGCAACTTCTGAGTTAAGGCAACTTAAATCCAAGGGGGTAGCATTATCCATCAACCTTCATCGATTGCATCGGAATTTAATGGATATTTTATAAGTATTGGAGAAAAAATAGCTGGAACAACCTCGCCGTCTACCGTGTATAATTTTGTCCCTGAAGAAACAAGACATTCCTTTGTAATGGAACCTATCACCCCTGATGAAATTTATCTTCATATCTCCAACCTAAAGCCTAACAAAGCTTGTGGTATTGATGGAATTACTTCTAACGTGCTGAGGAATATCTCTTCTTATATATGTAATCCATTAGCCTACATTTTTAATATTTCACTGCAGTCTGGAATCTTTCCCGACTCGTTGAAAAAAGCGGTTATAACTCCAATCCTAAAGAGTGGTGATCCGCTTGATATGAGTAACTATCGTCCAATATCCCTGCTTCCCAACTTTTCAAAGATTTTTGAAAAATGTATCAAACGTAGGCTAATGAGCTTTCTAGGTTAACATAAGTTACTCGCGGATAATCAGTATGAATTTCAGAACGGCGTAAGTACAGAGCATGCATTATACGATGTGACATCATTTATCACTTCAGCAGCGGACAAAGGGAAAATGGCTATAGGTCTATTTCTTGATCTCAAGAAAGCTTTTGATACCGTTAATCACGACATACTATTGAGTAAATTATTTAAAAGCGGCATTAAAAATCAGGAATTAGCTCTATTTGGCTCTTACTTGTCAGGTAGGACCCAGGTCGTAAAGATTGGGGAATCTTTCAGTGAGCCACTTTCATTAACGTGTGGAATTCCCCAGGGATCTGTACTGGGGCCGATTCTTTTTCTACTATACATCAATGATTTGTGTAAACTTGAAAACAACATTTTTAAAGGACATATTGTAGCTTTTGCTGATGATACAGTGTTGCTATTTAGTGACGCGAACGTGCATACTTTGTTGGATAGTGCGACTCAGGGTTTGTCAATTGTTTCAGAATGGATAGCAAATCATAAGCTTGTCTTAAATTTTAACAAAACGAAATATGTAAGTTTCGGGTTCAATAATGTCAGCGCGGGCATTGCGCCAATAAAAATTGCAGATATTTCCCTGCAGTCTGTCACTGAAATTAAGTACTTAGGGATAACAATCGAGGCAAATTAAGGTGGGACGTTCACATTAACTCCGTATGCAAACGCATCAGAAAATCCATTTATAAACTACTCATGCTACGTAAAGTCGTGGACAAGGCAATAATGAGAATGGTTTATTTTGCTTTGGTGCAGTCGATTGTCCAGTACGGTATCATTGCTTGGGGATCTGCCTATCAATCTGCTCTTAAGCCTCTTAACATGCTATTAAGTATGACTGTTAAACTATGCATTAACCAAAATAAATTCTTCTCGACGACTGCAGCGTTTTCAAGTTTCAACGTCATGACTACTCGACAAATTTTCGCTTATTGCTTACTGAAATTCACGTATGCTAACATTACCAAATTTAATGTACGGACCTCTAACTATCTAACTCGTGGACAATTGATGATGCCTCTCGCTATCACTAAGTTCTCTACTACCATGTACCAGAAGCATGCTAGCATTCAAGGGCCCAAGTTATATAATGTTGTTCCGCAAATTGTCAAAAAAACCATGAACTGTACTAACTATAAACTACAACTAAAAAAATATGTCCAATCTAGTTTCCATGAAATTACACAATATTTAATATAACTTAACTCCATGACGATTATTATTGTTTGCATCAGTACATGCTTTATACTTACTATTACTTCTGTTTTTTTTTTTCTTCTAATTTTCTGTTTCCTATATGGAATGTAATGTTTTTCAATCACGGCATTCTCTAACCGGGTTCTATCTTGATCATCTGTTTTGCTTGCATTTAAATTTAAATTTAAATTTAAATCTAATTGAATTATTAATTACTCATGTCACCAAATCTTTATAATTATTGTTAATACCTTAGTATTCACGCACAAGCGTTGCTTTTGTGAATTTCTACTTTGTTTTAAAAAATCTAATTTAAAAACATATTCTTCCTTTGTTCATAGAAAATTTATTGAGCGGAATAAATATTGGTATCTATCATCATCAAATAAAAGTAACTGGCCGTTCATTAGGGATTGTACAGGGTGGAATCTGCTGGTCAAGTATGTGAGTGGGCGGTGAAAAACTTTGAATTACAATATCTTTCGACTCAATTATCCCAGGAAGATAAAATCTAGTTTCTGTGTATAGGATTACTAGTGAAGTCTACTGAAAGTAAAATTTTTGTGGGAGACGTGAAGCGTGGAAGTGGAGGGGGGGGGGGGATTTTCAAAAAATTAAATTTTTATATCTCAAAAACTGTATCATATACCATATGATCTTGAAAATTTTACAGGAGTTAGGACCGGTAGACCTCTAGCGGAGGCGTATGGGTGCAGGGAGTGATAGTGATGGGAGGTGATGGAAATGCAAAAATTCTGATTTTAATTTCTCGAAAGCCGCAAAGAATAGATAGCTGAAAATTTAAAACTTTTTAGAGCTACTATAGATACATCCCACAAAAATAAATTTTTGATAGGGGTGGTTTTCCATATCTCAGAAACGGGTTATGCTAGAAAGTTGAAACTCAGTACCTATATGTAGATATGCTACTAGAGTTATTAAAACTAAAAAAAATCGGCCAATAGTCTGGGCGCAACTTTGTTATTTTATGGGTAGAAGTCCGAAACGTTATAATGCTGAGATGCGGTGTAGGGTACTATGCGACTGACAACCTAAAGAGTAATTAGGAGGCTATTTGGAACGTAATTTTCTAGGTTGTCAGTCGCATAGTAACCTACACCGCATCTCAGTATTAAACACGTTTCGGACTCCTACCCATAAAATAATAAAGTTGCGCCCAGACTGTTTTTATAGCTGATTTACTTCGCCAGATTTCAGCAACTACATTTAAAAAACCCCCAAAAGCGTTTACATCGCCTTGATGTAATTTGTTTGACATTCAAGATTTTAACAGCTAACTGTTCTGCCAAAATTTTAAATATATTTTGTAAGATTTTACGCTTTTCTGCAATAAAAAATTGATCAGTATCAGCAGGAATCTAATACAAAAATTCTTAAATTCAAAAATCTTTATTTCGAGAAAGAAATTTCAAGATTTAGTTTCAAAATGAACAGTGAACATTGTGGTGAAATGTTACCGTGGTGAAACATAAATTTCAAGGCCGTCTAGGCCAGTTTCAGTAGGTAGATGTCGAGCTGAATTTCCATGAAGTTCAGTCACTCAACAAGATTTTGAAATTGCTCAAATGTACAGAAAATCTAGTATACGGTCAAAAATATTGGACTAAAATTCAATAAATTTATATTATATGTACATACATTGCAACGCTGTATTAAAACACAATTGGAAAGAATGATTGAAATTAATTGTAATTCAGCGCAACGATTTAAATGTAATATTTTTGTATTAGTTCATGTATTCTTACAGGAATTAGATTTAAAATACAATACCTATTGTATATGGAATATTCTTCTGTATTGAAATGTAGCCTTCTTATATTTAAAAATTCAATACAGATTTCTATTGCATAATTTGGCAATTTAAATACGAATTTCAATTGTTGAAATATTTGGATTTAAGTAAAGCAAATGAAATACGTATTTCTTTTTTTTTTAATTTATTAAACAAAACATCCAAAAATACTAGAGAATTCAAATTATAATTTAACTTCTAATCGAAAATTTTAGAATATTACTCGAATAAGTAATTTCCTCCGCACTTAGCAATAATCCGGCTGAGAATGATCGCGCACAATCCGATTTTTTTATTTTCACGAATTTCATTTCATTTCCGTCATTGAACTTCACTTTTACTAGAGTATCCTCCATATTTAATGTTTTTTATAAAAACTTTCCTGCACTGAATTTCAAAAACTGTTCGATTCAATTATTATATTTAATTCTAATAATGCAATATTAAATTTACTGTCGCACTCGGGGCAACTTGCGATCTCAATATGAACGAAAAACAAAAGACATTTAGCAGCACGATTTTTGTTTTTTCCCAGAAATGCGTAATACTTCATATTGCAACATCATATTTAATACAAACTATATTAAGTTTTAATCCGTGTTGTATTAATATTTTCTTCAATTAAGGCATGTAATTGAAAATGATCCCATGGTGAATTGCAAAAAAGGCTCAATTTTTCACTATTATTGAAGTTATATTCAAAACTATTCCAAAATTTCTAACCGCTCATATTTAATACAAATGATATTAAGTTTTAATCCGTGTTGCATTAATATTTTTTTCAATTAAGGCATGTAATTGAAAATTATCCCGTGGTGAATTGCAAAAGAAGCTCGATTTTTCACTAGTATTGAAGTTATATTTAAAACTATTCCAAAATTTATAACCGTGTAGATATCGATAGGGAAAAAAAGAAAAATTTTATTTCGGTACACTAGCGCAAAATTCTAAATTTCTTTTAACTTAAATTATTTCTCTGGTACATCTGTGCACAAGTATGTATGGTTGTACCACAGTGGCGTGGGGTGATAATTCAACAAGGTGAAGCAATTGGTTAAGATCAAAAATTTATTATTACTATTCTACCTACAAATTTACTGCGTATTAATTGAACCTCATCCATTAGCTACTTTTAACATTACTAATATAAAAGCATTCAGCAATCACGAACGGGAACCAGGAGGCTATTTGGAACGTTATTTTTTAGGTTGTCAGTCGCAGTCACCTACACCGCAGCTCATCATTAAACGGACTTATATCCAAAAAAAAATTATAAAGTTTCGCCCAGAGTATTGGCAGATTTTTTTTTATTTATTTACGTATTTTTTTTGAATAGAAGAGTCAATAGAAGTAAAACCGAATTCGATCTCATTAACCCTAAAAAAATTTCGGAATTCGTGAAAACCCCCAGGGGTTTAATATCGAAAAATACTTGCATCAGATTTTTCTTCGATTAAATTGAAAGTCTTTAGAAATAAAAGTGAATTGAATATTTCATTAGACCCAATATAGGGAAATTCGTGAAAATGTACACAACCACTTTACACCCCTTAAGGGGTTGGATGTCGAAAAATTGGAAAAAAACATACTGCAGTCACGATCGGCTGCAAGCCAATCGTATAATACTCTAGATGAATACTGAACTCCGATTTATATTGTAGTTGGCGATAAAGTAGAATTACGTGTGTGCATGTTGTATGTCCTTTATTAAGGAATCCCATTAGATTGCTACTCAAACCTAAAAGACAATATTCAGTGTTTAATTTCATATCTTGAACTGGGTAAGTCATCGAAAAAAAATGTCCTTTTTGAAGGACTTTCACATGGGAGGTGCAGGAAGGACTCACTTGATTTCATACATATTTATACTTTTCCTTGGAACCATTTAAAAATGAACTTGTACAAAATTTAAAATTCGTAGCTTGAAGCGTTCAAAAGTTATCGAAAAATATTGTTGAACACGTGTCTTAAAGACATTTTGTATGGCAGCTACCAGAAGGAGTAAAAGGATTTCGCTGATTAGTAAAGTCGAACTTCGTTTTTACTCAAAACTAATTTGTACAAAATTTCCAATTTATAGCTAAAAGATTACTTGAGTTATAGTAAGTTCCATAAATTAAAAGAAGACGTTTTTACAGGATATTTGTATGGCAGCTACACGAAGGACTAATAGGATTTTCTTCATAATCATACATTTAGCTTCAACTATTGGAAAAATACTACGTACAAAATTTCCAAGACGTAGCTTAAACCCTTCTGAAGTTATCGGCCAATATTCTTGAACACGTATTTTAAGGACATTCTGTATGGCAGCTACCAGAAGGAGTAAAAGGATTTTGCTGACTAGTAAACTCAAACGTTGTTTTCACTCAAAACTAATTTGTACAAAATTCCGAATTCGTAGCTAAAAGATTACTTGAGTTATAGTGAGTTTCGTAAATTAAGTGAATACATTTTGACAGGATATTTGTATGGCAGCTACACGAAGGACTAATAGGATTTTCTTCATAATCATATATTTAGCTCCAAATAATGGAAAAATAACACATACAAAATTTCAATGCCGTAGCTTAAACCCTTCTGAAGTTATCGATCAATATTCTTGAACACGTGTTTTAAGGACATTTTGTATGGCAGCTACCCGAAGGAGTAGGACGATTTTGCCCGTTAACGAACTTAGCCTTACAAATTCAACCAAACATCCAGATTCAAAATTTCAAGATCCTAGGTGAAGGCGTTCTTGAGTTATCGTGCTAACGGACAGACGGACGGACGGACGGACGGACGGACGTCAGGCGGATTTGAGGTTTTTGGGCACAAATAAACAAAAAATAATATATAACTTTTTTTCGTCCGAGGCTTGGTTCTATGCGTTACAAACTTTTCGGCTGGATTAAACTTATAATACTCTATATGATTTCATCTAGAGTATAAACATTTCAAGGCGCTTACATAAAGAACTCGCAGAAGCAAAATTTATTTCAGCATGTCCAATACCAGGGTGTTTGGCACTCCGTGTGCCACCTTCTAAGTGGTTATTCCTTGATATATTTGGAGAAAAAAATTGTTCCACAGGGTGGGTCAATTTTCAATATTAGTGGAGATACAGGGTAGTTAAGAAAAATGTTTTTGACCGGTATCCTCACCCACTTAAAACGTTAAATCTTGAAAACGAATAATCACAAGGCAAAGTGTTATAACTCGTTTTTTAGGCAATCGAATTACCTTTCATTTGATATAACAGTCTAAATTGTAACTACACCCAATCTTGAGATATTTACTCGAAAACACAGATTTTTGCAACATCAACCCTAAAAATTCAGTGATCAATGTAGTTTTTTTTCAGAAAACCCCATTATAAAAATGTCATTTTAATTTTATTTTTTTATGAGCCGTATTATTACCTACAAAAGCTGCATACATATGTATGAGTTACGATTAACATTTTGGAAGTAACAGGTAAAAATACATATCGCATAAAAATTGTATATGTATGTATGCATGTATGTATGTAATGTATCTCCACTAAAATTGAAAATTGACCCACCCTGTAGAACAATTTTTTTCTCCAAATATATCAGGGAATAACCCCTTACAAGGTGGCACACGGAGTGCCAAACACCCTGTATAACGAAATCGTGAAAATGTGGAAAAATCCCTTTTCACGGATATTTGATTTACTCAACCGCTATGCCAATAACAATCTGAATTTTTCTCCTTTAATTACTTCAGTAGCATACGTACATATACGTACTAAGTTCCAACTTTCTTCTTCATAAGCCGTTTCTGAGATATAAAAAACCACCACCCACCCCCTACCTTACTACCCATATTAAAAATTTATTTTTTCTAGGATACCTCTTTATTGGTCATTGGTAGTCAATTTTTAGCTTTCTATGGTTTGTGGTTTAAAAAAATAAAAATCGATGTTCTTTTCTTTCCACTCCCTCCCACCATCGGCCCCTTCACCAGTACCTGCAACATTTTTTCCCTGTTAGAAGTCTACTGGGCCTAACTCCTGTGAAATTTCTAAGATCATATATGGTACGGTTCTTGAGATATAAAAATGTATTTTTTTTTAAAAATGGCTATCGCCCTACTTTTGAGCTCTACCTCCCACCTCAAAATTTGTACTTTCAATAGGCTCCACTTGTAATCCTATATACACAAACCAAATTTTACCTTCCTGGTATAATTGGTTCGGAAGATATTCTAATCTAAGGTTTTTTACCCCAGACCACCACCCGATACAAAAATTGTAGCTCTCAATTAATCTCATATTATCCCCTAAGACAACTACAAAGTTTCAATCTTTTGACATCAACCGTTCAGGAGATACGTATTTTAGAATGTTTCAACCCCAGCTCTCAAGCACTTCGAACACATTGCTTTCCCCTCCACTCCAACACTCCTCGACCCTTATCGCCAATTTTTTTGCAAATAGGTACACTATCATAGTTCTACATAAGTTCCAAATTTCAGCCTCCCAGCGTAAGTGGTTATTGAGATCTAAAATCCAAATTAAATATAATTCAACTATTTACCACAATTCAATTCCAAATTGTTCAGAATTCAATTCCTATTCTACTCTGGTAGCACTTATTTCTTATCAGATCTCTGCTTGCTGAAAGCTTCTCCGCTGCAGTAGGTTTACTACGGAATGAAATGAACCCTCATAGATGCAACTTTCAAATTGCTTCCATGTGTCTTCTTCTTGGTTTCTTTTCGCTTGTGCTGCCAAATCGGCTCTGTGCGATATTCGCATGTAGTTTCTTGCGAACTTTTATTTAAACTGTGTCAAAGAAAAATTTTGAAACATGAATTTTTTCGCCACTGATTGTACCAGTCCCACTCTGTATATTTCTACCCTAAAAACGTATTTTTATAGTGTGCAACTTTCAACTTTTCATTAGCAGTTCTCGAGATAAAAAAAAATGAAATGTTTTGTTTTGCAGTCTCAACCCTAATATCGATACTACTAAAAAAAATTGTTGGCATGGGTCCGTTCGACCTAACTCAATATTAAAATTTGTAAAAAAAAATGTTTGCAATGTAATCTATTTTCTATTTGCAATTAGCTTTGTACTCCTGACGGTCCATTGATCCGAAATTCGTCCTTATTCCTGTGTTTTGATTTTAGCCAGGACGGAAACCAATGCACCAAAATGAACGTATCTTATTCATAAGGTCAAATATAAGCTTCGGATAAAAGCTAAACATGGGAATAAGCTGAAGCATAATACCAAATCATATCGGATACTCAAATCATTTTCCACAGAACTCTCTATCCTTAAAAGCTTCTTATTCATCCTAAAATTCATCGCAATAAAGCACATGGTCCCAGACTTTGCATCTCCTTTTGAATTTCAATCATCATCATCATCGGCCATGTGCTGCTTGGAATTCCCTTGTAAATACTGCAACTTTAAACCTGCGCACTATGCGTCCTCCTCAAACTTTCATTGCACTCCCAGGATGTAATATTTCGGTGATTCTCTCAGTTATTGTTCGGCATAATTTTCGATCCCGTTGTAAACGGATTTGATATCTATACACCATACATGCTGTCGTCTATGCCACGTCTGCCACTTATGTAGCAGGTCCTTTTGGGAGGGCTAAGGCGAAGCTTGTGCTGTGTGAACAGCCTGTTGCTTCGGAGCCCAACATCCTTCATCCAAGATTCTAAGTGTAAACAATCTGAAAGGGAGCAGTGTCACAGGCCTAAGTGGGTTCGTACTACGCGTATCCTCCACTGGGCTCTGCTCTCGAATAGCCACAAATTTTAGCAAAGTTTTAGGGGTAGAGAATCCTCCTGATTGTTAGCTCCGTAAAGGTTGGTAATGCGGGAAGACAGGCGAGTTATAAGAGTTTGGAGTGGGTGGAATATTCCGCTCGATGTAATTTTCAGGTAGATGTAATCTTCCCTGATTTTGCCTGGGGTGATATCACAAAGCTAGGTGCGGCTCGATTTCGAATCAGGATATCTTCATGTTGAGACTTTCTTGCTTCACTGCGTAAGTCCTGATGTAATAGCAGCATGTGAACCTATCGGAGCTTTAACGCCTGTGTGCTCCTTGGCGTGGGGTTTAGTTACGGCGCAGCTTTCATCCTGGAAGGACATATCGCGTTTCGGTTCGGTCAACTTTATAACTGTAGCTTCTTGTAGTTTAACGGGTTGATTTCGAGCCTCTTATGCGTGTGTATAATCTATCACAAATCCTTCAATCTTAACTATTCGGAAGGGTATGAGTTCCGTATATCCTTTTGAATATACTTAAAAACGGCGCGGAGCATCTTCAATAGAAGCCGGTTCGAACCACGCAATGCAGCAGTCTTCTGCAGATGTCTAATGTAAACAACGTGACTAGGGTGTAGAGTAGCTTTAAGATAAGTCTTCCGTATAAGAAGGAACGTCATTTTTCCAACCACGAAAAAATTATTGAGTCGTTGTGTGTGCGCTTCGGTAACTGTTTGCGAAAATTCAGGTGCTAATTGTCGAGTTCTAATCGACAAAAATGTTTGCAGGAAGTCAGATTCGGTGCGTTTTTTCGGTACTAAGTTGCTAAACCGAGGGGCTCTCCCTCAGGTAATTATGCTGTTTAATTAACCAGCTGTACTACGACGAGTTGTAAACTTCTTGCAATTAATTCGCCTTCTCTATATTCATCTTCCTCCGGCAGATAGCTTCTTTATCTTAAAGTTAATATTCCTGAATAGTCGATTATTTTTATTTCCGGAACTCGCTACCGGAAGAAATGTAATTTCAAAGGAAAATTGTAAATTCCTGCCAAACTCCTTTTTAGTGAAGTCTACTTCTATTTTTCCAACAAATCTTTATGCATTAAAGCGACTACAACTGTATAGACGATATGACGATGCCAAAATCTAATCCTCTTAAAGACAAGAAAGAAAATGAATGCAAAGACAATGAAAGATCTGTTTTGAAGTACGTAAACTAAAGACGATATTGGATTATAGCCGTGCGGATTAGATCTAGGACTAGGTGAGGCATTTTCAACAGTTGCCGAGCACAATAACCAAGATGAATGCAGCGCAAAGTGGTGGACACACGGGAGGATCCTCAATGGGAAAGAAGGGCTCTCAGCTGGAGGTTTGTACTGCATAATACATTTTATTCGTTGCATATCAATTTATCACGTCTTAATCTCAATTGTATGAACAAAAAATGATTCTCCGTAAAATGATTTAGAGCACGTCTCGTTCACTGAAGTTATTTTGCAAGTACCTTATTTCGGAGGCTTAACTCAAACATTACTGGGTTATCATTTAAAAACTATGTATGTCGATTGTATGTCTGGAAAAAAATCAGCCTACCCCGTCGGAAACCGTTTTAAGAAATTGAACGTTTTCCAAAAGAAAAATTAATTTTGCAGAAGACCCGTAAGAAATTTGACTTTATTACTTTTATACTTTAGATGAAATCATATAGAGTATTGTAAGTTTAATCCAGCCCGAAAAGTTTGTAACGCTTAGAACCGAGCCTCGGACGAAGTTATATATTATTTTGTGTTTAGTTGTGGCCAAAAACCCCAAATCCGTTTGCTGTCCGTCCGTCTGTCCGTTTGCACGATAACTCAAGAACGCCTAGGAAGTTGAAATTTTGTCACCACCTCTAAAATGGAAAAAGTAAGGCTAAGTTCGTTAATGGGTGATATCCTTCCACTCCTTCGAGTACCTCCCATACAAGAGTCCTTAAAACACGTATTCACAATTATTACTCGAATGCTTCAAGTTAGGAACTTCCAATTTTGCATACTTAAAGTCTACAATGTTTGAAGCGAAAGTTCTGAATATGATGCAAGTCGAATGAGTCCTTCGTGTAGCAGCCTACAAAAATCCTTCAAAAATGTATACAAGTTACAGAATCCACTATAACTCTAGTACGAGTTAAAGCAGGGATTCAAAATTTTACAGGAATTATGTTTATGTCAAAAGCAAGACTGTGTTCATTCATTAGTGCCATCCGTCGACTCCTTCGGGTAGCTGTCATACAAAAGTTCTTAAAACACGTGTTCACCAATATTGAACGATAACTTTAGAACGCATTAAGTTACGACTTTGAAATATTGTATACGTTGATTTTATAATAGTTGCAACTGAAGGTATTAATATGAAAAATATCCCATAAGTCCTTCATATAGTTGCCATACAAAAATTCCGTAAAAATGTCCTAACTTAATTTATGGAACTCACTATAACTCAAGAAATCGTTTAACCATCCATCGAGTAGCCACTATACAATAGTTTCTACCCGTAAATAAAAGGCCATGCAATAATTGTATGTGCACTCCTTTTGATATATTCTCAACTAAAATATAAATCGGAGTTCAGTATTTCATCTATAGTAATGTTTCTCAACGTGGGCCCACGCCCCACAGGGGGGCAATTTGATTGTTAAGGGGGCAATTCGAAAATGGACTCGTCCAGAGTTTAAAAGCAACCGCCAATTGCGGTACAGAGAATTTTAAAAATATACCGAACTAAAGGAAACTATGCCATTTTCTTTTGCTATATTACATACACACTCACTTACTTATTATACCTACCCGTCCGATACTCAATTTGCTAATGTATTTTGGTACTTCTTGAATGGAAGACGAAGACGTAGATGATGAAGAGGTAAACTATTCATATACGTCCTTAGTATTAAATTATTCCCTTTTAATTCAAAATGCGTCTAAATTTCAAATTTTCAATAACAGGTACCCCGGTACCTTTCCGGCCTGATTAAGGTGCAGAAAACTAAATCGGTTTTTCTCTAGGAAAACCCTTAAAGAACAATTACAGGTATGAAATAAGAAATAAAGCAGAAAGTTGTTTAGAGATATTCAGTCTTCATTTTATCGCAGCACGAAGATGTAGCTGGTTGTCTTTTAAAATAAGTACCATACCACGGATCAAATTTTCTCGTGTTGTCAATCTTAGGGTCACTAGATACACACACAACACTCTCTACCTAGGGTTTGGCAGATACGTCTAATTCGGTCGTTTCTGTACTAGAAATTGTAATTTAACCTCACAAAAATCGCCTGTTTATGTACTAGTTCGCCTGTTTTTGTACTAATGAACATTGCTATCAAATTGCGTTTTTTAAGTGTGTTAGTGCGAATATGTGAAGAGTCGGAAAAAAAGCTGTCGGTTCCCTTCCACAATTCTAGTACTTCTTTTTCTTTGGTATGGAAGCGTGTGTGCGCGAAATTGTGGTTTTCAATGGTAAATTTCCCTATTTCTTTCATTTCTTCTATGGAAATTTACAATTTTGCAGCGAAAAGTTAATCATTTCGAATGTTTATAAAGAGAAATCCCATAAACATGGAAAAAATTTAAATTTACTGGTTTTACTTTATTATTTCAATAATACAGTATTGTTATCGATTTTTAAAAAAAAAAAATTTGCTACCCTCAAAATTTTTTTTTTCACGTTTCATGACGAGTAGACACGAAAAAAGCAAAAAAAAATTTCAGTCCGTCTGTCCGCCGTACGCCGTACGCCGTACGTCTACCGGTGTACGCAAAATTGTTTGAAGGCTCGTAGCACCCAAACCCTATGAGCTATTTAATTGAATTTTTTTTCGTGGGTAGAGTGGGTTGGCCCCCTAAAGTGACCAAATTTGGAGGGGTGAGGGTGTAAGGGGGGAGGAGGGGGAAGCGTTTTAGACGGAAAATTTTGGTTTCTAGATCTCAGCAACCGCTTATGCTAGGAGACTGAAATTTGGAATTTATATAGAGCTTCGGTAGTGGACCCATTTGCAAAAAAATTGCCGATATAGGTGAAGGGGTTCGGGAGTGGGGGAAAAATAATGCGTCCGAAACGCAAAAAAGGTGAGATCGACACATTCTAAAATCCATATCTCCTAAACGGTCAATATCACAAAATTGAAACTTAATGAATATCTGTAGGTATACTAGGAGAATAGATCGGAACCAAAAATTTGAGTGGGGGAAGTGGCGTCCGGGGTGGGGGGTGAAAAGCTTTAGATTACGATATCTCATGAACCAATTGTACTAGATAAATAAAATTTGGTTTGTGTATAAAGGTTGAGAAATGAAGTTTGATGAAAGTAAAATTTTTGAAGGGGGCGGTGGAGCATGAAAGTGGAGGGGATAAGAATTTTTCAAAAAAATCACTTATCATATCTCAAGACCAGTTTAAGATAGATGCTTAAAATTTTTACCAGAAGTAGGCCTAATAGACCCCTAGCGGAAAACAAAATTAAGGAGGTGTGGGTGTAGAGGGTGAGGGTGGGGGAGGGTGTAAAGGAAAAAGTTCCGATTTTAATATCTCGACAACCTATAATGATATAAAGCTGAAACTTGGTATTTGGATAGAGCTATATTAGTAGCATGTTGGAAAAATAAAATTTTTTATAAGGGTAGTATGGTACAGGGGTGGGAAGTGTTTTTCCTATCTATAGAACGGCTTATGCTACAAAGTTGAAACTTGGTACGTTTATGTAAATCAACTAGAAAACTAATTTAAATAAAAAAAAATTTCAAATTTCCAATGGCATTCAGAGGGGGGGCAAAAAAATGATCAGTGAAAATGGTATGCATATATTTTCACGGGTTTCGTCATATCTATTAGGTCTTCCCAAATATTGAATTCATTTTTATTCTACGGCTTCTTCATATAAATACCTAGAAAGCGTTTTCAGGATTTTTTAAAATTCGACCCCTAAGGGGGTGCAAAGGGGGTTGTAAAATTTTTCACGAATTCTACTATATCCCCACGTCTTATCAGATATGGAATATCTTTTCACTTTCACGTGCTTGCGTAATAATCGCCTAAAACTTGTTTTTAAGTTTTTTCAGCCCCTAAGAGGGTATAAACGGGTTGAACACGTTTTCACGAGTTCCGTCATTTCTTTTAGAAGTGATAAGAAATTGAATTGGTTCCTACTTTCTCGTGCTGTCTTCATATTTATTTATTAACTCCTTTCAGGATTTTTGGATATTCAACCCCCAAGTGAGTGTAAGGAGGTTGCATATCTGATAATATATCGAATTCATTTTTACTTCCCAAGGTTTCCTATATAAAAAAGCCAAAAAGTCAATTTCAGTATTTTAGATATTCAATCCTAATGGGTGTAAGGGGGTAGTATGCTTTTCAAAGTTTCGACATATTTCTTAGGTTTGATGAGATATTAGATCGCTTTTCATTTCCACAGACTTTTTATATAATCGCCTACAAACCCATTTCTCGATTTTTGGATATTCAGCCCCCAAGGGTTTGCATATGTTTTCACAAATTTTGCCATCCCTTAGTTCTGATGAGATATAAAATTGGTTATTACGGCATTTGATGTAATGACCTTAAAACCAATTTCACCATTTTTCGAATTTCAAGAACCAAGGGGGTGTGAAGAGTTTACTTACGTTTTTACAAATTTTTCAATATCCGTCTTGTCTCATGAGAGATCAAGTTGCTTCTTATGAAATCGTCTAAAAACCTGTTTCACAATTTTTTTGAAATTCAAACCCCAAGTGGAAGTAATGGATTTGTATACGTTTTAACAATTCGACTATCTAATTCTGATAAGGCAACAAATTTGTCTTTACTTCTATGGGCTTATAGTGTACATAATGTACTGAAATTCGAATAGTCTACACGGACTTTTTCAATGTATAAAATCTTGTTCTAAAAATTTCTATTTTAAATATTTTTATATTAAGAACAAAAATAATTTTCCAAGAAATCTAATAATCTCGAAGCAACTCATGATACACTCCGACTTTGACCGCTCCCGAACTTTGACCCGAAAAATAATAAAGTTTCGCCCAGACCATTGGCAGATTTTTTCACCTTGGTACGCATCTGCCAAACCCCTCTTAGAGGCTGTTTTGGTGTGAGTGTGTATACAGTAACCCTAGTCAATCTTAATACATACTTGACTTTTAGTTTTTAATTGATCTTATATTTTTATTTCATCGTAAAATGAGTAGTGCAAGTAAAAAAAATCCGTCAATATTCGGAGGAATATTTAAAATTTGGTTTCATACCCGCTGCTCACGACGAAAGGTCACATTTTTGTCTTTTATGCCAACAATGCTTGACCAACGAGCGCATTTGAAGGCGAAACATAGTGTTCATATTAATTCAGATTTAAAGTGCTTTCAAACTTTAAAAAAAAATTTTGAAAAAAGAGCAACTTTAAAGTCTCTATTTACTGCTCATACTGCAACTGTCAACCGTACTCTCGAGGCTAGCTACCAAATTTCCTTACTCATCGCTAAATCTGGGAAAAAATCATACTATAGGAGAGAATTTCATCAAACCATCAATTTTAGCATTTCTGGAAACGGTTATGGAAAAAGATGACAAAGACGTGAAAGCTATGTCACTCAGTAATAATACTGTTAGCAGAAGAATAGACGAAATGAGTGAAGATATTGAAATGCAACTTGTTGAAAAGCTGAAAACAAGAAAATTCTCAGTACAAATGATGAAACAACTTTGAGAGACAGTATTGGTAGCTTACGTAAGATATGTGTATATCGATAAAGAGGATTTTGCTGAAGAAATGTTGTTCTGTAAATCATTAGGAAGCACCACTACCTCTAAAGATATATATAATAAGCTAAAAAATTACTTGGATGTCAATAATATACCGATGAAAAATATAACATCTTGTGCTACAGATGATGCTCCTCATATGATGGGCAAGAAAAATGGCTGCTTAAAATTGATGAAAGAAGAGAATCCAGAAATGGTTCTTGTGTATTGTGTTATTCATAAGGAAAACTTGTTAGCTAAAAATATTTCGCCTGTTCTAAATGAAGTACTACATTCAGTTATAAAGTTTATTAATACTATTAAAGCTAATGCCAAATGTGAGCGTCTCTTCAAGCTATATTGTGAAGAAAAAAATACAGATTATGTGCTTTTACTTTACACTGAAGTAAGATCGCTCTCAAAAGGGAACTGTTTGAAAAGATTTATTTAACTATTTGTTATTATCATTATTATTTTCTATAACGCTAACCTATGAATATACTAGCGCATATATTAAAGTGCCAGGTCTTCTATAGCCATATGGCACTATTGTGCGTATTATTATGTGGCAGTTATTTTTTCATTTAATTATTACAGTTATTCGATAAGATATTTCAGTTTATACAATTTTTGTAGAGATCAGACGGGGAAAAAATTATTGTCTTTACAACTATAGTGTAGTATTTCTATTTCTTGACAAATTATGTTAATAATTAAAGTGATACTTCATTTAGGAAAATTATTTTTAAAAACCTATTTATAAGAACTTAAAACTAACTTAAAACTATCTTACAATACAACTAACTTATTTAGGCAGCTTAGAAACCGCTGTACATATGTGGCAGTTATGTTATGTCTGTCATTTTGTTGAAGAGACTTGTGGATTGGCTTGAAGTCATGGGTGTTACAGATTGTTCCTGATCTTCAAGTGGGTAAGGAGTTGTAGTAAATTATCAGGGCTGAAGATGGAGAGTAGTTTTTCAATTGGAGGAGGACGATACTGGAAGAAAGCCTTGGTGTGAGCGCAATGTAGTAGGATATGCACCATTGTTAGCGCCTGCTGGCAAGCTACACATCCAGGTTGTGGAGCTTTGCACATGTAGTGACTGTGAGTTAGTTTGGAGTGTCCGATTCTTGCCCGCGTGACTGTCACCGATGTTGCCCTTGGCATATTTGGATCGTGCCTTGAGGCTTTTGAGGTTTTCCAGTGTTTGGCTAGGAAGGTGGTTTCTTGTCTCCACTTATGTTGCCGCTCGTCGTCTTGTTTTTGAATTGCCGCTCTTTTAATAAGCGAAGCCTGCTGGGGCAGGTGTTCGATGCTATTGCCGGTAATAGGTCGCTTGGCTTCATTATCCGCCAGCTCATTTTCCACGAGTCCCGCGTGACCTGGAATTCAGAATATTTGGGTGCCAGAGTGTTTTGCTTAAATTTTCTCTCTGATGAGCTTTATTAGTGGTTCAGCCGGGCGCGGATTATTTAATGTTATCGTAACAGCCCTTTAGTCGCTGAAGATAGCTATTGGTTTGCATGTTATTGCGGCCTTGGTGGCAGCTTTTTGAAGAGCAAAAAGTTCTGCTTCGTAGGCACTGGTGCTAGGGTGCAGTTTGGACTCTTCTATTATTGGTGCAAGATCCTGTACGGGAAACACGACGATGGCTGATGCTGTATGATTTGAAGATTTTGAGCCATCCGTATAAATTTTTTGCGTAGCCTGTTAGAGCCGCAAGGTTTTCTCGATGTAGTTGTTGGTACATTGGAATGGGGGTTTGGTCTTTTGTAGGGTAGTACGAAGGATGGGCGAGATGGGTGTTGGGTATGGAGCTGTGGCATATTAGTGGTGTGGTATATTAGTGGTGGTGGAATGGGTGTTTCTAGCCGGTGAATTCGCTGCCTAGCTAGCCATAGTCCTGATTTATAAGATGGGCCGATTTCATTATTCTCGTTTAACTGCTCTAAAACTTTTAAGGAGCTATTATCCGGTCGTCTGTAGTCTAAGACGTTGCGGCTGAATAAGGCAATTTGTGCGTTGATGAAAGTCCTCTCGATGCTGTTGCACCCAGACTCCACTTCTAGGGAGACGATCGGGGTGGTGCGAAATGCTCCAAGTGCTTTCCTTAGGACTTTGCTTGCTGCTACTTGCAGTTGCTCCATATTTTGCTTTGTGGTGCAGCCGTATAGTACCAGGCAGTATCTTACGAGTCCTCTGATCAGCGTGCTGGCAATATGGAGAAGGGCATGTGTGGTAGCGCCCTTATTTCTGGCTGATAATACGCTAATTTTATTACCTACTTTGGCCAAGTTGTTGACGGTTTTCTGGACCTGGATTGTCCATAGCAGCTTCGATTGAAAAGTTAGACCAAGCGGCTTCATGCTGGGTTGCGGTTGTATTAGTATCCCGTCAATGTTGGCTTCGGTGATAGTTAGCCTTCTTTTATTTGAGCAAGTAATCATATCTGCTTTCTCGAAAGATAGTTTAGAACTATTTGATTCTCTTAGTGAGTTTTTAAGTGACAAACCTGAAATGAAGTATCTGTGGATGGTAAAGTATATGTGAGTTATTTAGCCGATATCTTTGATAAACTAAATATATTAAATAACCAACTTCAAGGAACAAATAAAACTCTTGTCGATGCAAAAGCTGAGATATTTGGTTTCATAACATTTATTGAATTATGTCAGAAACATACTCTCAACAAAAATTTTGAAAAGTTTCATTGGCTCCAAAAATGTGAAGTGACTGATACTGCTGTACTTGTTAATGTCGATCATCTGAAAATTCTGTCAGCTGATTTAACAGAAAGATTTTCTGATTTGAAACAAATTGATTTTACAACTTGGATGATACAGCCAATGTTAGTGGATTTTTCTGATATTTCAAATATCCAGTATCAAGAAGAACTTGCAGAAATGCAAAATGATGAGTCAGTTAAAATTTTATTTATTATAAAAAGAGTGATGGCATGGTTTTGTGTGGAAACAGAAATGAAATATCCAAATCCAACCAAATATGCAAGAAAACTATTGCTACCGTTTCCATCTTCACATTTAACTGAATGTGGATTTAGTGCCATAAATGAAATTTACTGGAAAAGAAAAAAGAAATTGACTGGATATAATGCAACGGGGAGACTTCAGACTGAAGCTAACTAAATTGGAACCCAAAATAAAATCTCTTTGCAGCAAGCATCAAGCGACAGGATCTCACTAAATTTAAATTATTACTAGTAATTAAAATATCAAAAAAAAAATTTCATTAAAATTATTTTGTAATTGAATTTTAGTTCTCTAATATATGTTTTTAAAATTTACTAGAATTTCCTAGTAATTTCTTCCTAAAACCTATAATTTAAGTTTCTTCAGTGAAGAGTTTAATTTTTGAATATTAAAAATTATGTATATGTTACCTGAGGGCTTAACAGTTTTTGAAAGGCTTAGTTGGGGCATGGCAGAAAAAAGGTTGGGAAACACTGATCTAGAGTATCATACCATTGGCTTGCAGCCGATCGTGACTGCGTTATGTTTTAGTAATAAGATGAGATTTGAGCTCATGAACTTCAGAATTCCCTATTGAGGTTGAATCGTTTATGGGTGGGGCAGTAAGCGGAAGGGATAAGAAATTAAAGCAAAAATTACGCATTTAGTGAGGGATGTAATAGCGAAGCACCCAAAAAGTAAATTTGTTAAATGGGCACAGTTATGTTGGTTATATACGAGCAAGTCACGGGTTAGACTGGAGAGTTGAAATTAGGTACATTATATGGAGTTGCCCTAGTAAAGTACTTTGACGAAAACAAAATTAATATTGCAGTGCTCGTTGGCTATGGATGAATATAATCCGTATTTCGACAAATCGGCCACATATATCGAGAACGTTTTTAAAAACATAATCAACCAATTCGGGGATTGAGAGGAAGAACGGACAAGTTTCAGTTGGAATAAAATTGAAGTGGAAAAAAAACATTAGTAGATTATAAGAAAAATAATAAAGTTGAGTACATACTGTTCACAAATTTTATTCTCTCACTTTTCTACAAAATTATCTTTTGCATGAATACTACGTCCCCGAGCTTTTGTTCAAGAAAATATTTTTTTTTAGTTTTAAGAAGGGGCGAAGCGCTGAGCCACCGCGAAACACTATGCACCAAAGGCAGGCCATAGCGATCCCTTCAGAGCCTCGTTGATCACTAATCATCCCCAAAACAACCTAGATCCCTGAAGAACATGACTCTCTTGTGATGCCCTATCGGCCTCATATCCTCCAAATTGTCAAAGAAAAGGCTACCCAGGCACCTCAGTCGCCTCCTTGCGACCGCCTGACATTCACACAAAATGTGGGTAATGTCCTCCTCGGCACATAGGTCGAGGCAGTACCTACACACGTTGAAGTCAGCGATCCCCACACGCATAGCATGCTTCCCTACCAAGCAGTGCCCTGTCACTATTCCGACGAGTAACCGCAAACTTCCCCTATTACATGCCAATATCTCCCTAGTCAAGAAAATATTACAACATCTAAATTTTAAGATTTTTGATCCGCCCGAAAAAAATTGCATTGCGTCAGTCTCGTTTGATTGTTATTTATTAGATTCACAATAAAAATCGGAAATGTCAGTCCCCGCCATAGTCCTGAAAAATTGAAAAATAACCTATCAGATCTTATCACTTTCTTACTATATATGGTGAGAAGTTCGGCCTATAGAGTAGGTATTAGCTATTTCCCCGCCTTCAGGACATCAGTAAATTCAGGAAATCAGTAAATTTATGCAGGCAAAGAGACCTCGGTAGCTTATTGTGAGTGTGCTAGTCTATAAACCCAGAGTTGGTGTGAGGTGACGTGAGAGGTGCTTAAGATACTGCGATAATTTTCATAAAATATTTAATGAGCAGTCTGAATTAAACATTTAAACAGATTGTTTAAATGTTAATACAAATGTTAATATAAATGTTGACTAATACACCTCTTGTCGTCGTAAACTGAATCATGTAAAATATTAGGTTTATACCTCAACGCGTTCTCGAGCTGTCGTGAGTTTGGTTGAATTGCATAATTTTCATATTGTTAAATGGTGAAGAATGTGAGCTCGAGTTAACATTTGATGGAAGATGGATGCATACATTTTTTACTTACTATTTCATAGAAGCTACACGCTCTTGCTTTCCTCTTTACTCATACTGTTCCTACTAATAGGTGTTTTTTTAGGTGCATGAGAACTTAAAATTATTATACAAGACAGAAATATTGTTGGAATGAAATTTTTTTATTATATTCTGGTAGATGATTTCATGGCATTTATTTTTTAAATATGATTTCCGTCATATGTCCGCCGCGGCTACGAGTTACATGGTCCATTCGATCAGTCCAATTGTTGACTACTTTTTTCAATAAATCTGGCCGTATGGCGTCAATAGTGCCTGGAATATTGGCTTCCAATGCTTCAAGAGTTGCTGGTTTGTCGGTATAAACGCATGACTTAATAGACATAAAAAGTAATCCAGAGGCGTTAAATCGCACGAACGAGGGGGCCAGTTAACAGAAACACTTCTGGAAATCAAGTTGTCACCAAATTGATTTTGCAATAAATCGATTGTTAAGCGCGCTGTATGGCAAGTTGCGCTGTCTTGTTGGAACCAAATGTCGGCGATGTTTAGCTGATTAATTTTTGAAAACAAAAATTTAGCCAGTATGGCTCGATAGCGCTGGCCATTCACCGTAACGGCAGCTCCTTCCTCATTTCGAAAGAAATAAGGACCGATGATGCCGCCAGCGTGTAAACCGCACATTCCTTTGTCTTGTTCATGGTTTTGAATCGAGAAGAGTAAAATTAGTGCGAAAACGATCAATAACTGCACGAATTGCTTGCTCACTAGGCCGATTATGTTGACCGTAAAATGGACGAAGTGCTCTATGAACTTCGCGAACAGATTTATTTTTTTCAAAGTAAATTTCCACAATTTGGAAGCGTTGTTCTGGCGTTAAACGATTCATGATGACTTGCCAAACCTTACTGAACAGAAATGTCAACACAGTTTGACATTCTCAGCTGTCAAACCACAGTTATCGATATCGATAGTTCTCATGCACCTTAAAAACACCCTATATTTTCGGAAAATTAACATATCCAAAATTTTAAATTCCTAACTTGAAGTCAGGGACGTCATTTTACTCAAAGAGGCCAAGATTTCGCCATTAAATATATTATATCTACATGTAGTTCGGTTTAACGATGTGTGGAGATGATGGTCCAAGGAGTGCACATTGCCTCCAAAATAAAATTTCCACAAAAATTTTAGACTCACGGTGCCTTCGATCTACGACGGATAATGCTACATGGCCCAAAAATGGCGTCCCTGATTGAAGCGTTGGAGTGGAATAGTGTTGTTCAGCTTATTTACTTTTCTTGACATGGTAGCTCATTTTGGAGTATTTTTGTGATATGGAAGAAATTCTAGCACTTTCGATCTTTTCCATACAATTACTTCTTCATTGCTTTATCCTTTCTCGTTGTGATCGGAATAGATAGATTTTGTCGAGCCTAGCCTCTAATTTAGCATATCTCATCCAATTTAAAATATTATTAACTTTTTCTTACATCAATTTGTTTCTATCGTTAAACCTAGTTTCCATTGTTCGTCAGTCTCTCTCTCTCTTGTCTCATATTCACTTTAAGATTATTTCGTTGCACATATCAAAGCCTTTGTAGTTATTTCTGCAGAAACTCTACTTCTGCCCTATGACCTAGAGAGGCTTACACCAAAAATAAAGTCCCCAACTTGAAAAAAAATCCACCAGCATAACTCATACAATAAGAACTCATACAATAACAACAACTCATACAATAACAGCAACTGTGATACTGTAAGAAGATTATTATTGTTCCTAGTAGAAATTATAAGTGCCATATAATACTGGGTATTACATTTCACTAACCCAATCCTGCAATACCGTACAATAAAATTCTATTCCAGTTATTTCCGTGAATTTTTATTATTATTAGTTTTGTACGAGTTTTGGTCTCATGAGGAAAATTATCCGAATTGATGGATATCATGTACGAGTATGTTGTATGCTCACATGACCCCATTCATTTTGATTTGGGAAGTTTCAAGCTACGGGATAATGTTATCCTGTGTGGAACCATTTTTGTTTTGTAGAATAGTCTTGTTGTGTGGCTACATACCTACATATTTAGAAAAATATGAAAAGCGCACTATACACTGAGAGAAATAATTAGTTGGCATGAGTTTGCATCAATAAAATTTTTGTTGCAGCAATCGAAGTTCATTTATGGTAATAAGAATTTACTTGAAGCAATAGATGTTCGGTTGTACTAAAAATAATTCCTTCAAGGGAATAAAAAACGCGATACACACAATAGAATCATTCTGTTAATACAATCAAATTAATTCGTTTGTGCGATTCTGTTGAAACAAACGAACAAAAAAATGTCTAGCAACTCAATTCTGATTGTTGCAATAGAATGTTGATCGTCACAAACGATTTACGGCATCTTTCAGTTGTGATAACCGAATGTGTGTTCCGTCAACCAAATGTATGTTGCGGTAACTTAGTTAATACGTTGGGTGTAGTCCAGAGGTAGTGTACTAGGTTTGAAAACGTTGCTGCCGGGGTTCAATTCCCACTCAATGCGTAATTTATTTCTGCATTTTTTTTCAGCTGCTATTGGTTTCGGAATAGAATGTTTAATAGGGGTCACTTGTAAAGGATTTAAACCTAAGAAAATGAGTTCTGTTTACATTCTTTTCAGATTCACAAACACCATCAGAGCTACCAGACAGTAGTTGATTTGCTATAGGCAACTTTGCTGTTCTAGTAGATCGTATCACAGCCAAAAGTGTTGAAAAATTATTATATCATTATGCTGCTAGTACACTGCCGTACCCGGACCGATTACTGATCCTCCTTCCCATCCCTAAAACTGAATAAGTTCGGTCATCCCTTTCTTCTCCACAATTCCTTCCAACTCTCCTCTCCTTCGCACAAGATACACGGAAAAATATTTGATAGAAGAATACCGGGGCCAATTGGGCTCAGTTTGTTCTTGAAAATTAGCCAAAAAACAGCCATCAGCCGTAGGCGCCGTGCCATTGTTTAGTGGGATCACAACGGTCCGATCTAGCGGTCTATGTGCTAGCTATCTAGCTTAGTTAATCCACATTAAGTTAAGTTGCACATAGGGAAATGAAAATGAAAGGTCTTCGGTGGCGCAGTGGTTAGCGCGCTACGAATAAGAATATAAGGAAATGAAATGGGCCGAGAGAAATGAAGCAAAAACCAAACTGCGTCATAGCTCTTTTGACAGAGTGGGTTTGCTGTTTTTTTACAAAAAAAAAACACAAACTCGGTTAAAATTGAGCATGTGTGGAGATGGTCTATGGCATAGGGTTAGAGATAGTGAGAGAAAACCAGAAATATTTCAATGTGTGTGTTTTTTTTTAATAATTTCAAGGGCAAAGCGGGAGCAAGACGATAGGTGAAGGGTTCTTATCGGTTTTGTTCTCTCTCGAAATATTGATGTTTATGTGGTAAAATAACTTCACTAAGTTTCTATGGAGATATACAGTAATTACAGCCGCCTGTTAGCGCGCCAATCCAAAAACTTTCAACACCGGGTTTGATTCCTACCTATAGGCTATGGGCTTTATTAAGTAAGTAAGTGATAAATAATATTTGAAGTAGAAAATAGTATCTTAGAAGAGTTCTCTACCTCCCCCTAGGTAACAAAAAAGAATTCAGTGTAGGATAACACAAATAACTGCACTTTGTTTTAGAGTTTACCAACAACCCGCGCATTTGTGGCAATCAAAATTTTAAGAGATTCTGGTTGGCTAGACAAATAATTCATATTTCTATTGCAGCAATGAATCTGTTCTCTCAGTGTAGTACAGTTTTCGTGTTTTCATAATTCTTCGTACAGAAGAAGTTCATATATTTTCGGAATTTTGATAACTCACGCTTTTTATACTCTAGATGAAATCATATAGAGTATTATAAGTTTAATCCAGCACAAAAGTTTGTAACGCATAGAACCAAGCCTCGGACGAAAAAAAGTTATATATTATTTTTTGTTTATTTGTGGCCAAAAACCTCAAATCCGCTTGACGTCCGTCCGTCCGTCTGTCCGTGAACACGATAACTCAAGAACGCCTTCACCTAGGATCTTGAAATTTTGAATCTGGATGTTTGGTTGAATTTGTAAGGCTAAGTTCGTTAACGGGCAAAATCGTCGTACTCCTTCGGGTAGCTGCCATACAAAATGTCCTTAAAACACGTGTTCAAGAATATTGGTCGATAACTTCAGAAGGGTTTAAGCTACGACTTTGAAATTTTGTATGTGTTATTTTTCCAATAGTTGGAGCTAAATATATGATTATGAAGAAAATCCTGTTAGTCCTTCGTGTAGCTGCCATACAAATATCCTGTCAAAATGTATTCACTTAATTTACGAAACTCACTATAACTTAAGTAATCTTTTAGCTACGAATTCGGAATTTTGTACAAATTAGTTTTGAGTGAAAAGAAAGTTCGACTTTACTAGTCAGCGAAATCCTTTCACTCCTTCGGGTAGCTGCCATACAAAATGTCCTTAAAACACGTGTTCAAGAATATTGAAAATCCTATTGGCATACAAATATCCTGTCAAAACGTCTTCACTTAATTTACGGAACTTACTACTCGTATAACTCAAGTAATCTTTTAGCTATGAATTGGAAATTTTGTAATCAGCGAAATCCTTTTACTCCTTCTGGTAGCTGCCATACAAAATGTCCTTAAGACACGTGCTCAACAATATTTTTCGATAACTTTTGAACGCTTCAAGCTACGAATTTGAAATTTTGTACATATTCATTTTTAAATGATTCCAAGGAAAAGGATAAATACGTAAGAAATCGAGTGAGTCCTTCCTGCACCTCTCATGTGAAAGTCCTTCAAAAAGGACATTTTTTTTCGATGACTTACCCAGTTCAAGATATGAAATTAAACACTTAATATTGTCTTTTAGGTTTGAGTAGCAATCTAATGGTAGTCCTTAATAACGGACATACAACATGCACACACGTAATTCTACTTTATCCCCAACTACAATATAAATCGGAGTTCAGTATTCATCTAGAGTATTATACGATTGGCTTGCAGCCGATCGTGACTGCAGTATGTTTTTATTTAGTCATTCTAAAAGCTAATTACTCAAAGACGACATTTTTAAGGATTCAGCTAATGTAAGTTGATAGATGAAGGTAATTTGATACAGTAGTTGATGTTCAGCCTATTAAGTACTATTTCCCTCCCAAAAACGACACCTATCTTCTTAAATAGTACATTCTTTGAAAACTTCAAATATCTCTTGAAAATAGCAACACCATTCAGTTTATACTATGGCCTCCAAAATGTATTCATAAAATACTATTTTACTCCATAATGTATTACTAAAATACTTACAATATTTTATTTAATATAGGTATTTTAAAATTGGTTTCTTTCATCTGTTTCATTTTTAAGTCATTCTATATTATATAGTTTTAATTGATTTCTGTATGAATTATATTCTAAAAGCTGTGCATGGTTTTTTAAACTATCCGTCCGAGCTGTGCTAATGGTCACCGGGATCAATTTACTTACTTAACTGGCAGATATTTATGTGGCTAAGGCCCGTTCATACGATGTTCAGTTAAGTTCTAACTGGAACTTTAACTGACAGATTTTCATACAAAACTTTCAGTTAAAGTTCCGGTTAGAGTTTAACTGAAGATCGTAATAATGGCCATAATAGTATTACTTCTAAGAAAATATAATAGCAACTACATCATATACCAAAACCTAAATAATAAAAAGAAGACATACAATTATAAAATCATTTAATGTACAATTAAATTAAAAAAAATTATCGTAACATTGCGATTGTAAAAAAATTGTAATAAATAACTACATAAATAATTAAAGTACAAGTTTTACATGTAAAAATACGGTTATGTCTATTACGTCTAACATTTCGAACTTGACTGAGTCATTTGTCATATTACCGGAATCGGAAATATCACACTAAATAAATTGTTCTTCTATTTAAAAATATATACAGTCAAAACATTTACCAAACAATTCTAATTAATGAATTTTACAAAATAAAATGCGTTTGCCGTTAATAATTTAAATGGTAAGTTATTCTTAATTATCTAATATACTAAAATGAAAAAGAGAATATAAAATATAGACAGAATCCATAAAATACATAACTAAAAGAACATTGTTATAATAACGTAAAAATTACTTTGGTAACAAAAATTAAGTGTTTAAAAAATATACAGGGTGCGCCATCTTTTATGTCGGTATGTAAACATTGAATAACTTTGACATTTTTCAACAGATTGACTTGATTGGACAAGTTTTGGAAACGTCGACTCAGCAGAATATTGCCAACAATTGCCGCATTTGGGGAACGGACAATCCACACGAGATCCATAAAACGCCATTGCATGATCAAAAAGTAACTATTTGGGCCGGCGTTTGCGCCAAAACCATCATTGGACCATTTTTTTCCGACAAAACGGATCAGTCGATGGAAAACGATATCGGTGGATATTAGCTCATTATGTCTGCCCGCAAATGCGTGAAAAAGGTCTGAATGGTTACTGGTTTCAACAAGACGGTGCGCCATGCCACACTGCAAATGAAACAATTCAGTTTCTGCAACGAAAATTTCCTGGACGTCTGATGTCGAAAAGAGGCGACATTGACTGGCCACCGAGATCTCCAGATTTGACTCCTCAGGACTTCTTTTTATGGGGTTATTTGCAAAGCAAAGTGTACGCCAGCAAGCCTCAGACCATTGACGAGCTCAAAGCAAATATTCGTGCAGAAATCATCGCTATACCGCCCGAGATGCTCGAAAAAGTAATGGAAAACGCAGCAAAAAGGGCACACTTTGCTGTGGCCAATAGAGGCAGCCACTTGATTGATGTTGTATTCAAAAACTAATCCAAATAAATTCTAAAGGACCAAATTGAATAAAAATATCTCACATATAAAAATCAGTTGCTTTTTTTTCAAAGTTATTCAATGTTTACATACCGATATAAAAGATGGCGCACCCTGTATATTAAAAAATAAAATACTTTAATTAAATGCAAAATATATAAAATTTGTGTAGAGTTCCTACCAATATTACTGTCATATTTTGTCATCCTTTATCTTTATCATCCACAATCTTTACATAAGAAGCCTTAATATTAATAATAGCGAAATTTTAAGAAGCAAAAAACGTTTCCTTTTCAGTTTTCCACGCCGTTTTGCTACCAAAACTTTGGCAAAGTTTCTAGGTAAAACTCTTCATGAAATGTAGAATTGAAGAAGTAATCATATCTAAATATGTCTGTATACGTGTATTGCAATTTATCCATATTTAAAAAAATCAATATCTAAATATTTTTGGGTTCAAGCGTTGCATTTGTCGAACAGTTTTTGGGAAAGAAATAATGTTAATAAAAATATATTTTTAACATATATGGTATATACAACCAGAAAAGATTTATTTTTCAAATTTAACATTTAAACCTTTTTATTAGAAAGAACCATTCTACTGTACTGATATATCTACCTTTTTGATAGCAAACAGCTCTGTAATATGCATAGTCTAATGAATTTCCAATCCACGCCGAACGTCTAACAGCCATTGCCGGCATTGCTGCACATTGGTTAATGAAAAATATTCAAAGTGAAGCTCATAGCTTCTGATTGTACCTCCGCATGACAAGACATTTGATGTGTATTAAATGAAATCGACCGTCATAACACCTTATGAAGACCGAACTGGACTGTACACTGAACTGAAGCTTTTCAGAATATCACACAAAAATTATCTTACACTTATTGCATCTGCCATAACCTTATGATAACAAAAGGAAAAATTTACTTTTGATGGATTCTGGCTGAAATGTTATGTCCTGTTAACAGAAAATTGGACATCTAAATATTCTTTTTAAATTATGATTTCTTGCCAAGTTTGCTATTTTAGCATAAATATTCTAGGATCTTTGATAAGATGCCAATGTGTTTATTCGTTGGTAGTTTCCTTTGAGTGTTTTCTCTTTGTAGAAGGGTCTCAAAGCTACAACTATAAAGTTAAATCTTGGCAAAGTGTCGATATCTTTAACTTTTTGGCTTCTACAGTGATACAAAGAGGTTTCAGGTAGACTGGTTTTAGTTTGATTACGCGAATAATAAAGTATTGGAATTGAATTAAAATAAAAACATAACGCAGTCACGATCGGCTGCAAGCCAATCGTATGATACTCTAGATGAAATACTGAACTCCGATTTATATTTTAGTTGGGATTATATCAAAAGAATGAGAAGTGCAATTATTGCATGAACTTTTATTTACAGGTAAAAACTATTGTATAGTGGCTACTCGATGGATGGTTAAACGATTTCTTGAGTTATAGTGAGTTCCATAAATTAAGTTAGGACATTTTTACAGAATTTTTGTATGGCAACTACATGAAGGACTTACGGGATATTTTTCATATTAATACCTTCAGCTGCGACTTTTATAAAATCGACGTATACAAAATTTCAAAGTCATAACTTAAAGCGTTCTAAAGTTATCGTTCAATATTGGTGAACACGTGTTTTAAGAACTTTTGGAAACTTTAAGTATTTAAAATTGCAAGCTCCTAACTTGAAGCATTCGAGCAAATATTGTGAATACGTGTTTTAAGGACTCTTGTATGGGAGGTACCCGAAGGAGTGGAAGGATATCGCCCATTAACGAACTTAGCCTTACTTTTTCCATTTTACAGGTGCTGACAAAATTTCAACTTCCTAGGCGTTCTTGAGTTATCGTGCAAACGGACGGACGGACGGACAGCAAACGGATTTGGGGTTTTTGGCCACAACTAAACACAAAATAATATGTAACTTTTTTTCGTCCGCGGCTCGGTTCTATGCGTTACAAACTTTTCGGGCTGGATTAAACTTATAATACTCTATATGATTTCATCTAGAGTATAAACACTGATAACATCACGGTATTGAAGAATAGTCTTGAGAATTAGCGTTTTTCACGTCAGTATACACTTAGGTTTTCTTGGGCACTAGCAGCATAGCGTCTTTTAACGAGGTCGTTAAAGTTTTTGAAAAAGTAGTCTTGAGCCGTGTGCAAAGCTTTCTAGAAGACTCAAAGGTTATTCCGGACTTTCAATTTGGTTTTAGGCGGCAGCAACCGACTAATCACCAACTGTACACAAGAGGCGACAACCCAAACACAATAATCTTAGTGCTTGAATCCTTCATGGAACGATTGTACCAATTCTATCACAGATGGAAAATTAAAATAAATAGATACAACCAAAACTAAAGCAATATATGTATATATATAGAATTACAAGTGGAGTCCATTGAATGTAAATTTTTTGAGGTGGAGCACGAAAGTGGGGCGATAGTCATTTTTAAAAAAATTTAATTTTTATATCTCAAGGACTGTACCAGATATGATCTTAGAAATTTTACGGGAGTTAGGCCCAGTAGACTTCTAACAGGGAAAAAATGTTGCAGGTAATGGTGTTAGGGCTGATGGTGTGAGGGGTGGAAAGAAAAGAACTTCGATATTTATTTCTCAAAAACCACAAACCATAGAAAGCTAAAAAGTGACTATATAGAGCCAATATAGAGGTATCCTAGAAAAAATATGGTATATGTACTACTGAAGTAATTAAAGGAAAAAAAATCAGATTTTTATTGGGATAGAGGTTGAGTAAAACAAATGTCCGTGAAAAGGGATTTTTCCACATTTTCACGAATTCATTATATATTTTGGACATGCCGAAATAAATTTTACTTTTGCGGGCTCTTTATACAAGCGCCTAGAAATGGTTTTTTCCCAATTTTTTGATAGCCAACCCCTTAGGGGGTGTAAAGTAGTTGTGTACATTTCCAAGAATTTCCGTACATTGGGTCTAATGAGATATTCAATTCACTTTTGTTTCTAAAGGCTTTAAATTTAATCGAAGAAAAAACTGATGCAAGCATTTTTTGATATTAGGCCCCTGCGGGTGTAAAGTATTGTTCAAGTTTTCATGAATTCTGAAAATCTTTTAGGATTAATGAGATCGAATTCAAACTCAAACTCAAACAATATTTATTTATAATAATTCAATGTGCTTTAACAGAGCAAACATGTTTTAGAGATTAGACTTTTCATCTTAACAGCTAAGTTGTAATAATTATAGCACTAGGCAAAGAGGAAAAACAATAGAAAATATATAATAATTTGCCAAGGAATAGTACAGAGAAAAAACCTTGCCTGTTTAAACTGAAGCTACTTAAAACTAACTTAGAACTAAAGGATTACATAGTAAGAGATCGAATTCGGTTTTACTTCTATTGACTCTTCTATTACTTTATTATTTTTTTTTTGGTAGAAGTCCGGAACGCGTTTAATGATGAGATGCGGTGTAGGTGACTGCGACTGACAACCTAAAAAATAACTTTCCAAAAAGCCTCCTGGTCCCCGTTCGTGATTGCTGGGTGCTTTTATATTAGTAATGTTAAAAGTAGCTAATGGAGGAGGTTCAATTAATATGCGGTAAATTTGTAGAAAGAATAATAATAATACATTTTTGATATTAACCAATTGCTTCCCCTTGTTGAATTATCACGCCACGCCACTGGTTTACAAAAAAAAGGAAGCGAATTCATTTGCCAGACCGCGAAATAAATTTTATCGGGCAACTCATCCCATGGTCTTCTAACTTAATTTATCTTGGCCTTACGCTTGACAATAAAACTACATTTGCTAGCCACATCGAAAACATGTGCTTCAAGGTCTCAGGATGCATTCATGCGCTGTACCCTTTTATAAACAGGAAATCCTTCCTTTCTGTGGAAAATAAAGTCTAAACAGTTGTAAGCCAACCTATCATTTCCCACGGTGATCCCATTTGGAGTAAATGCGCTAGCATTCACAAAAATAACTGCAGATCTGCCAAAATAAATGCCTTAAAATAGCGACGAATAAACCTTTTTACTTTTCAACTAGAATACTACACGCTGATGCTGGTGTTTATATATTACTATACAGGAATTGGCCGAATCCAAACTCTCCTCATTTTTGTTACGGTCCCAGTTGGTAGACAACCCGCTAATTTCATCTTTCCATAATACATACTATATATTTAACCTATTGTAAGTAATTACTATTCCCAAATTATTTTCATTTTGTTTTAAGTTAGATTGTAAGTTAGTTAGTAAGCTAGGTAGGATTTAAGATAATAAACAAAGAACTAATTTTAGTAACAATCTAAATTGTAACAAATATCACTTTAATTAATAACATAATTTGTCAAGAAATAGAAATACTACACTATAGTTGTAAAGACAATAATTTTTCCCCGTCTGATCTCTACAAAAATTGTATAAACTGTAAATATCTTATAGAAGAACTGTAATAATTAAATAAATAAATAAGTAAAAAAAAAGTAAATTGTAACTACAAATGAAGAGATGTAAAATCTGATCACTGAAATTGTAAATAATTGTACGAACTCTTTTGAAAAATTGAATGGTAAATTTATTAGATAGATGCTTAAAATTTTTAAAAGAAGCAGAAAATTATGGAGGTGTGGTGCAGAGGGTGAGGGTGGGGAGGGTGAAAAGGAAAAGGTTCCGATTTTTATATCTCGAGAACTCATAATGCTATAAAGCTGAAACTTGGTATTTGGATAGAGCTATAGTAGTAGCATGTTGGAAAAATATAATTTTTTATAGTGGTAGTATGGTACGGGGGTGGGGGTGTTTTTTCTATCTATAGAACGGCTTATGCTACAAAGTTGAAACTCGGTATGTATATGTAAATCAACTAGGGAAGTAACTTAGATAAAAAACATAGTGCAGTCCCGATCGGCTGCAAGCCAATCGTATAATACTCTAGATGAATACTGAACTCCGATTTATATTGTAGTTGGGGATAAAGTAGAATTACGTGTGTGCATGTTGTATGTATTTTATTAAGGACTACCACTAGATTGCTACTCAAAACTAAAAGACAATATTCAGTGTTTAATTTCATATCTTGAACTTAGTAATCGGAAAAAAATGTCCTTTTTGAAGGACTTTCACATGAGAGGTGCAGGAAGGACTCACTCGATTTCTTACATATTTATTCTTTTCCTTGGAACCATTTAAAAATGAACGTGTACAAAATTTCAAATTCGTAGCTTGAAGCGTTCAAAAGTTATCGAATTCTGCCATATCCCTCAGGTCTGATATCGAATATCTTTCAAGGGCTTGCCTAATAATCGTCTAAAACTCGTTTTTAAGTTTTTTCCTTTTTCAACCCCTAAGAGGGTATAAAAGGGTTGAACAAATTTTCACGAATTCCGTCATATTTTTTAGAAGTGACAAGAAATTGAATTGGTTTTTACTTTCTCGTGTTGTATTCATATTTATCTATTAACTACTTTCAGGATTTTTGGATATTTAACCCTCAAGTCGGTGTAAGGAGGTTGCATATCTGATGATATATCGAATACATATAAGCGCCAAAAAGTCAATTTCCGTATTTTTAGATATTCAATCCTAATACCCTGTACAGACTATGCATTTTAAAAGCATTTAAGTAGGTAAATTTAACATGTTAAAAAAGTAGTGCTCAGACTAGGCAACTCGTTTTATTTTGATACATGATAGCTTGATGTGATTTGTTTTGACAAGTAGATATTCAGCTGTGTTTCATTAGCAAATTTATGGTTTCTAAATTGTTTGAAACCAATTAGTTTGTATAGCAGTAATGAAAAGGGAATTTATTAGCTAATGCAGTCATTGCACAAGCACAAAATTGAGTTTCTGCAGCATTTAATCTTCCAAAGTTTACTTCGATTTCCGCGAGGGTCGCAGTACATGTTTTCGGTTAATAGCGTAGTAGCTACGTGTTTTCGTAAACGAGTCCGGGAAGTGTTTTCAGCGTATTTAACTCGATTTAAACGCGTTAATCTCGTAGTCTGAACATAGTATAAGGGGTGTAAGGGGGTTGTATGCTTTTCAAAGCTTCGACATATTTCTTAGGTTTGATGAGATATTAGATCGCTTTTCACTTCCACAGACTTTTTATATAATCGCCTGCAAAACCATTTTTCAATTTTTCGATATTAAACCCCCAAGGGTTTGCATATGTTTTCACAAAAAAAATTAAGAAAATACGGAATAAAAACTACAATTTTCGCCATCCCTTAGTTCTGATGAGATATAAAAAAATACGTAAATAAATAAAAAAAATCTGCCAACAGTATGGGCGCAACTTTATTATTTTATGGGTCCGAAACCTGTTTAATGATGAGATGCTGTGTAGGTTACTATGCGATTGACAACCTAAAAAATAACGTTCCAAATAGCCTCCTGGTTATTTCTTAGGTTGTCAGTCGCATAGTAACCTACACAGCATCTAATCATTAAACAGGTTTCGGACTTCAACCCATAAAATAATAAAGTTGCGCCCAGACTGTTGGCGGATTTTTTTTATTTACTTACGTATTTTTTTTATCAATAGAATAATTCATAGTAGTAAAAGCGAATTCGATCACATTAAACCTAAGAGATTTTCGGAATCAGTGAAATCTTGAACAATACCCCCAGGGGGCTTAATAGAGAAAAATACTTAAATCGGGTTTTTTCCCGACTACGTTTAAAGCTTATAGAAGTAAAAGTTAATTCCAAATCTCAATATACCTTAGAAATATATAAGAATTCGTGAATATGTACACAACCACTTTACACCCCCTTAAGGGTTGGATATCGAAAAAATCGAAAGAGCAACCACAAAGTTCCAATCATCTGACATCAAACGTTCAGGATATATGGATTTTAGAATGTTTCAATCCCGACTTTCTAGCGTTTTGGGCAAATGAGTCCACTTCATAGTACTACATAAGTTCAAAGTTTCAGCCTCCTAGCATAAGTGGTTCCTGAGATCTGGAAACCAAAGTTTTTCGTCTAAAACGCTCCTCCCTCATCCCCCCTTACACCCCAACCCCCTTAAAAAAATACCATCCGTAGGGGTTCACCCAATCTATCCACCATAAAAATTTCAACTTAATACCTCAACGGGTTTGGGAGCTACGCGCCTTCAAACGATTTTGCGTGCGGCGTACGGCGTATACGGCGGGCAGACGGGTATTTTTTTTTTTTTTTGATTTTTTGGTGTTTACTAGTCCTAAAACGTGTAAATACAAAATTTTAGGGTAGCACATTTTTTTGAAATTTCAGGTCGATCACAATACTTTATTATTATAAAATAATAAAGTAAATTGGTTATTCCGACATTTGATGTAATGACCTAAAAACCAATTTCACGATTTTCCAAATTTCAAAAACCAATTAGGTGTGAAGGGTTTGCTTACGTTTTCACAAATTTTACAAGATCCCTCGTCTCTCAAGAGATATGAAGTTGCTTCTTATGAAATCGTCTAAAAACCTGTTTCACAATTTTTTTCGAAATTCAAACCCCAAGTGAAAGTAATGGCTTTATATATGTTTTAACAATTCGTCTTAATTCTGATAAAGCAGCAAATGCGCTTTTACTTCTATGGGCTTTTAGTGTACATAATATATCGAAATTCGAATTACACGGGCTTTTCCAATGTTTAATCGGCTAAAAATCTAGCCCAGACCATTGGCAGATTTTTTAATTTATTTTAATCTGCGCATTAACAAGAAAATGATTTTGAATTTCAGTTTGTTTTTGAGCAAAATCAAAAAGTAGCAATTTAAACGTTTGATGAAATAGTTTTGGTAAATAGTAATGATAGTTCAATGTAGATATAGGTAGTTTCCCTAAAAAGCTTGATAACCATATCTACATTGAACTATCATTACTATTTACCAAAACTATTTCATCATAGCTGTAAAGGCAACTTTTGCCTAAATCTCTAAAATGTATCACAAAGCTGTAACTATTTGAATTAATATTATTGAATAAATGTTATGTTATGTAAACGCTTGATAAAATATTAATATTTAATGTATAATTATGTCTTGAAAATGTTTACCATCATTTTAAGTAAAAATATATATATATACAAAAGTTTTAAAATTTAAAAAAAAATATGGGTATATAGTTATTATAGTTCTAAATAAAAAAATTTTTTTTTAGATAATTCTAAGAAAAAATGTTTTTGTACTAATGCACACAGAGAGCAAAGTGTAATGAAACCTAACAAAAAATGAAATGATTTGAAATAAAAAAAATTGTTTCTTAGATAATTCTTAGAAAAATTGTTTTTGTACTAATGCACACAGAGAGAAAAGTGTAATGAAATCTGATGACAAATGCAATGAAATTCCAACCCATTACACCCGTAATGAAATGGCATGTAATGAAATTCTGTAGTAAAGAGTGCTGTTACATTTATTACAGATTAGTAAAATACATTACAAAAATTTTCAATCGAACGGTATAATTCATTAACAAGTGTAGTAAAATTTAGTAAAGTGTATTATCAGTGTAGTAAAAATAACTACAAAGTATAATAAATTTCATTACCAACTATAGTGAAATTTATCATCATGTATAGTAAAATTCAATACTTCGTATAGTAAAATTCATTATTAAGAACAATAAAATACATTACTTATTATAGTAAAGTTCAATATCAAGTACAGCTTACTTTATTAATAATGGTATAATGAATTATACCAATGATAGTATAATTTATTTCCAAGTGTAGTAACACTTTTATTAATTTTACTGTACAATTTATTAAATACGTAGTAAACTACATATGTATATTTTATTAAATAAAAATACTCTATCAATTATTATTCAGTTTTTATTCATATCATAAATACAAAGAAATTCACAATTAAATTATTTTAAAACGAAATGCTTTTCTGCCATCACTTAAATTCAAGTATATTATTAAAACTGAAATGTTTTGTATTATTTTTAATGATAAGAGCATTTAAATTTACATCATAATAAAAATCAACTTTTTCTGATATTATTAATACCCTGTCTTACAATTATATCGCAGATTTTGTAAATAAATATATTATATTCTTTGTGTAAGTAGAATCCTATTTTATAACATGTACGCTTATAATTTAATAATAAAATAAAATAAAAATAAAATCAAAATTTAACAAAAACGATCACTATCACTCAATCCAACTCAACAAGTAAGTAATGTGCAATCCATAGGCGTCGTCGCACTTCTGCAAACTTACTATGTACTTTTGTAGTCAAAAACACTAGCGCATTAGTCAAATTCATTAACTTTAGTCAAATTTACTACTACCGTCGTCAAGCACACTATGTTTTTAGTAAAGTTTATTGCTATCATTATGGAATTTACTATACATTCGACCAATTCACTACTACTTTAGTCAAATTTACTACATACTGTAATTCGAATATTTTGTTTCAGTTTAATTACAATTCTATAGTAAATTTTAGTACCTTGCCAAGGTTACTACATTTTTAGAAAATTTTACTACATGATATAACAAATGTTAGTTAATTTTACTACAATAGTACTACACTTGTTCAAATTTGACCACATTTGTAATAAATTTCATTGCAACGATATTTTTTTGAATTCATTACACTGTTTTGTAGAACTTATTACAGATATTTTTCTCTGTATATGCAAACTTTTTGAGGAAAGCCAATCAGTTAGTTGCAATATAATATTTGCTTGATATTTATCTTTAAGACACGAGATATAAAATAGTACTTGGACGAAAAATTTATTCTGGTGGAAAAATTAAGTTTTGAAATCAAAATTTCAAAAATTTGGTAAAAGTAAAATTTTATTGTCAAATAAAGTATATCTTCAAAACATAAAAAACCTGTAAAAAACATTTTTATATTTTGACATCAAAATAAATTTATAATTTGACTTTGTTGATTTTACTTTATTATTTTAATAATAAAGTATTGTTATCGATTTTTAAAAAAAAAATGTGCTACCCTGAACAATTTTTTTCCACGTTTCATGACTAATATACACCAAAAAAGCAAAAAAAATTTTCAGTCCGTCTGTGCGCCGTGCGCCGTCCGCCGTACGCAAAACGTTTGAAAGCTTATAGCTCTCAAACTCTTTGAGCTATTAAGTTGAGTTTGTTGGTAGACTGAGCAGGTTCCTTCAAGTGCCCACCTTTTGAGTGGTGGGGGTGTGAGGGAGGAGGTGGGGGAAGCGTTTTAGACGAAATATTTTGATTTCTAGATCTCAGTAACCGCTTAGGCTAGGAGGCTGAAACTTGGAATTTATATAGAGCTTCGATAGTGGAGCCATTTGCAAAAATATTGCTATTATGGGTAAAGGGGTGTGGGAGTGGGGGGAATAATAATGCGTCCGAAAAGCTCGAAAGCCGAGATCGAGACATATTAAAATCCATATCTCCTAAACGGTTAATGTCACGAAATTAAAACTTGATGAACATCTGTACCAGTAGAATAGAACGAAAACAAATTTTTGAGAAGGGGCAGGGGCGTACGAAGGTGGGGGTCGAAAAATTTTAGATTACGATATCTCACGAACCAATTGCACTAGACAAACAAAATTCGATTTCTGTATTAAGGTTGACAAATGAAGTTTTCTGAAAGTAAAAATTTTTAAGAGGGCGGTGGAGTATGGAAGTGGAATTTTTTCTAAAAAATCACGTCTCATATCTCAAGAACAATGTGTGATAGATGCTTAGAATTTTTACCAGAAGTAGGCCCACTAGACCCCTAGCAGGAAAAAAATTTTAGGGATGAGGGTGGAGGAGGGTAAAAGAAAAAAGTTCCGATGTTTATATCTCGAGAACCTATAATGATATAAAGCTGAAACTTGTTATTTGGATAGAACTATAGTACAGGCATGTTGAAAAAATATAACTTTTATAGGGATAGTATGGTACGGGGGTAGGGGGTGTTTTTCCTAACTATAGAACGGCTTATGCTAGAAAGTTGAAACTCGGTATGTATATGTAAGCCAACTAGGAAAATAATTTAGATTAAAAAATATTTCAAATATCCATTGGTGTACAGAAGGGGGGCAAAAAAAATTATCTGTGAAAATGAAATGCATATATTTTTACGATTTTCGTCATATCTATTAGGTCTTTCCAAATATAGACTTCATTTTTATTGTACGTATCCTTCATATAAAAACCTAGAAAGTGTTTTCAGGATTTTTTGAAATTCGACCCCCACGATTGTGTATAAGGGTTGTATACATTTTCAAGAATTCGGCCATATCCCTCCGGTCTGATTAGATATCGAATAACTTTTTATTTCCTTGGGCTTGTTTAATAATCACCTAAAACGTGTTTCCAATTTTTTTCTCTTTTCAACCCCTAAGAGGGTATAAACGGGCTGAACACGTTTTCACTAATTTCGTCATATCTCTTAGGAGTGATAAGACATCGGATTGGTTTTCACTTCCTCGGGCTTTCTTTACATATATCTAAAAACTAATTTCAGGATTTTTTGATATTTAACCCCAAAGTGGGTGCAAGGGGATTGCATATGTTTTCACAAATTCCTACATATTTCTTAGTTCTAATGAGATATCAAATTCATTTTTGCTTCCCATAATCGTCAAAAGTTGATTTCAGTATTTTTAGATGTTCAACTAAAATAGGACGTAAGGCTTTCGACATATTTCTTAGGATTGATGAGATATCAGATTGGTTTTCACTTCCACAGACTTTTTATATAATCGTCTACAAATGCATTTCCGATTTCATGTAATGGCCAAAAACCAAATCACGAAAAACCTCCTAATCGCATATTAACTGATATTATACTATGACTTAGACCTCTTCCCGGAGTATGACCCGATTACGTAATTCATATGTTATATGTGGCAGCGGCATAAGTATTCTAGCGCGACCCCATTCTAACCACGTCCCAAACCTTTTTTAGGTTTTCAGTCACATAGTAACCTACACCGCGTCTCAGAATTAAACGCGTTCCGGACATCTGCCCGAAGATAATAAAGTTGCGCCCAGACTGTTGTCAGATTTTTTTTGTAAGTATCAATCCATCGTTACAAAGAAATCGTAGGCGGAAAAAAATTCTTTATTTTTGGATAAATTCAAAACTCAATTTTAGCATATGAAGTTTTTTCCGAACGTTATACTTTTTAAGCTTCCACTTTGGGTTACAAACTTGGTAACACACCAAATTTTGTTCGAGCTCATAACTTCAACCCTTACACTGCCCTATTTGAAAAAAATATCGCCATCAAAAAATGATTGCAATGTTTTGTTGTTTCATTATTTTTCCTAGCATCAACACAATTCCGCACACATAGCCATCCATGGGTTACACATAGGCTCGATCATTTTCCGATCCACTGACTACGAAATTATGGAGTCAATACAACCGAGCAATGTGTGGAAAGACTGTTCACACATTTATTCCGGTGTTTAAGTAAAGCCTAGAGATAACGTTGTTATCAACTGTGTGACTTTTAAGCCATCAAAATTATCTTTTTGACTAAACAGGGATAGGTAATTCCCGCTAGAGTTATGATCGCGGAAGTGAAGACTACCGCCTACTGGGCAAATATGCTTTGTAGGTGAATAAAGTGCTAATATTGTAATAATTCCAATTCTAATAGCCCAATTATCAGACTTTTTCGTTTTGGAGTTAAAAGTGCTTTTATTTGTTTCATAAAGCTATACGAGTATGACATCCAATATGAAAGCAACTCCATTGAACATATAACTGGGTATTCTGCTTTGTCCAGTTGTGCCTAATGTGTGGAAGATTTATATCCTAAATGGGATATAAACAGCGGAAGTGGAATAATTCGGTTATTCTCATGATTTCTTCAGGCGGCTGAATGAAAAGATCGGAATTTTTGTGTGTTTCTACCGAAGAGTGGGATGAAAAGAACGGCTGGATGTAAGTTTCAAAGCATTTTGAACGGGATTCAACAATCCGGAAGAAGACTTAAACACTATTCGAATCGTTGTCATGGAACAAACTTTAGATTCTTACTCATGATATTGGGTCAGTAAGAAGGGGCAATGTTTAAAGAACGCAAAACTGATAATCTAATTCGAAGCAATGATTACGGTTTGATATAAATTAGTTTTAAAATATTATCGAACCTCCGTATAATATGGAGTTGCCAGTATGAAATTTTTTAGTACCACAGTGGAGTATATTCATGTATGTTACAAGGCTTGACTTCTAGAAACCCAAAAATTTGACATACTGCGCTACAAGCAAGCACAGCACTTCTTATGAAGCCAGAAAGTTCTTATTAAGAACCAAAGGACTTTCATCACAATAAACAGCTTCTCTTCATACAAACCAACTGGGCGGCATAATGCGGAAACAGCAATATTTAGTAATTTTCTCATTAGTTGCGATTTCAAGAAAGTGTGCCTTGACAATTGTGTCCATATAATCGAGAAAACTTCAGTCCGGTTAATTGAATTTCTCTCTAAGATTTTTTGTAACAAAATATATTTTCTTCTTTAACTACTTGCGTTAAATATAAATGAAATTAAATGCAATTACTGTACTACAAATCATTCCTTAATATTGTAAAACCTTAACTCTTAATGCTTTCTATTTTAGTAATTTATTATCTATAAAAGCTAGCTACTTTTCATTCATCAAAAATTTCAATAAAACTATTATACATCTTATATCCGAATAGTAAATTCTTTGACATTCAAAATAATTGTTCAATGCGTAGCCACATTGTGCAAATTTTTTTTCTCAAATTTTTTGAACTTTCTCATCTATTAAGAACAGAAACTTGAAAAGCATTAGTCTCAACTTCCGTCAGTCTATGCGACTTCCTTTGTTAATCTCATTTAGTTCAAAGCCCCAATATTATCTTCAGAACATTAAAAACTTTGATCTGAAGTGACACATTAAAGTATTGTACTTGTATAATTACTTTCTTTGAACTAATTCTGATACTTTCAACGGGTAAACGTTGAAATTGTAAATTAAAGCTTAAGAGGATATTATAAGAATGGGCGGCACTGTTCAGTGAGAACACACATATTTACAATTGAAATTGTTCAAGGAAATAACGGAACAAATTATAAATTTTTTTTTTGGAAAAATATACGAGTATGTAAATACATGGATACATTTTCGAGTATGTACATGGATACATTTTCCATCTATGTTGTGCGCGATATGTCCATTGGTAATTATTTCCGGTTACTTGTATAGATTATATGCTATTGTTGCCAGCTATGGTTTCGCATTCAATAATCGCACTCCTGACAATACTGCTCGATACTAGGGTTACTGTATACACACTCACACCAAAACAGCCTCTAAGAGGGGTTTGGCAGATGCGTACCAAGGTGAAAAACCAGTAAATTTAAATTTTTTCCATGTTTATGGGATTTCGCTTTATAAACATTCGAAATGATTGACTTTTCGCTGCAAAATTGTAAATTTCCATAGAAGAAATGAAAGAAATAGGGAAATTTTCCATTGAAAACCACAATTTCGCGCATATCCATATCAAAGAAAAACACGTACTAGAATTGTGGAAGGGAACCGACAGATCTTTTTCCGACTCTTCACATATTCGCACTAACACACTTCAAAAACGCAATTTGATAGCAATTCTCAGTAGTACAAAAACAGGCGAACTAGTACATAAACAGGCGATTTTTGTGAGGTTAAATTACAATTTCTAGTACAGAAACGACCGAATTAGACGTATCTGCCAAACCCTAGGTAGAGAGTGTTGTGTATATAGTGACCCTACCTATTACTTGTTCACTGCTCGATCGCTGCTACCAATCCAAATCGCTTTACAAATACACACTGTCGTGTGTCGTCTCGCTATACCATAGTACAAACTACTATGTCGCTGAAAACTTTACAGTGCTTATATACCGCATGTGTTTAATCTAGAGCTTGCTCGCATATTCGATGGTGTATGTGGAATGTTAGGGAAATATTAAGTACAACCGAGAACTTTACAGAATTTTCCACGCCTTTCTCATTGGGTATTGCAATGTAGCCAATCGGTTGTTTTTCTCCGCTTTCCAGTAAAGTAGATATTGTGAAGTTTCAGTTTTTCTCACTGTCCTTGTTGCCAAGGTAGCATGTAACAATATATTATTATTATTATCTTTATTTGCCTTGATTCAATTTTTGACTTAACGCTAATATATTATATTTAAGAGATCAGTCTTTTCAATTGACTATACAGCTTTTGATAATAATTTCAGTACGAGAAAACTTAAGTAATAAATCGAAAAATTAGGTAAAGGAAAAATGGCGAAAAAAAAACCTCTATGAATTACAATTTTTTTTTATATCTAAAACTTAACCTAGTCGTTATTAACAAGTAAAACTTATAATATTAAATATGTTTAATTATTATTAATTAATTCATTTATTAGATTGTTTTCAGAAAATTAAATTTTATTCATAAATTTTTGATATAAAGATTCTTCTTTGACTTTAATATGTTCTACCTTAGCTAAAAAATGTAATCGATCGGTCGAAAAATATAGAGGCAAGTTGTGTATCATTTTAAGAATTTTATTTTGAGCAATTTGTAACTTATTAATGTGGGTTTGAGCACAATCCTTCCATACGACGGCACCATATAAAAGAATAGGTTGAAATATCATTGAGTACAGGAGGAGCTTTTTTTCTGAACTTAAATCTGATTTCCTATTAATAAATGGATACATTACTTTAACGAGTTTGTTCACTTTACTGACGGTATCAGTGATATGATCCTTAAAAGTCAGTTTCTTATCGAAAATAAATGTTAAATATTTAATATTATTACTCCAAGTAGTTTCAGCTCCGTTAATTCTTATATAGTTGATTGCGGGTATGTAAGGAATAACTCTGCGTCTAGTGAAAATGATTGCTTGGGTTTTTGCAGAATTAATTTTGATTTTCCATTTGCACATATACTTCATAACTGTCTCAAGCGCCAGTTCTAATGAGTGGCAAATATTTGAAGCTAACGTGCCAGAGCAGTAGATAGCAGTATCGTCAGCGAAAAAAGCAGTATCACAGTTGACTAGGTGTGGAAAATCAGCAATGTAGATCAAATACAAAATTGGTCCTAATACTGAACCTTGAGGTACTCCTGCAAGTATTTCCTTTCTGCTTGAAAGATGGTTAAGTATTGATACTTCAAAAGATCAGTTTGCCCAGAAAACTACTAATTATCGTGACGAGGTATTTGGGAAAGTTGAATTCGTTCAGCTTGTAAATAAGTGCTTTGTGCCAAACACGATCGAACGCTTTTTCGATGTCCAACGATACTAGCGCCATTGATTTTTTTGAATTTAAACATCTATGAATTGCATGCTTAATTCTCATAAGTTGATGTATGGTTGAGTGGTTTCTCCTGAAACCAAACTGCTCATCTGGTATAATCTTTGAATGATCTATGAACTCTACGATTCTTTCTTTTAATATTCTTTCAAATAATTTCCCTAGATTACTTAGGAAGCTAATGGGAACTGGCTCCGGTTTTCTATGTTTTAGGATAGGAACAATTTTTGCACATTTCCATACTGAAGGAAAATATCTCAGCTTTAAGCAACCGTTCAAGATATGAGATATGTTGTCGTGACCAGTAGACAGTTCAGATTTCAGAAGGCGAAGTTGTTCCTTAATGTCCTTAGCTTTAATCAGTCGTATTATTTCATCATCATTTTTATTATGAAACAACTTCACCTTTTCTTCTTCCATCCGTTCTGTGCAAAAACTTTCACTAAAAATATTAGCTAAATGTTCTGACTTCTCTTCTCGTGTAACGTGAAAATTATTGCCTTCTTTCAATGGCGGAATGGGTACTTTTCGTTTCTTGACCACTTAAACAATATTCCAGAATGGCCTAGATGCTTTGTTTAGGCTAGCTAGCGTATGATTCCAACTTTTAACAATTTATCTGTTTTATAATTATTATAATTTTTTAGATACATTGTTGAGTAAAGTTGGGTTAGAGTGATTTGGTGAATTACAAAAGAAGTCGAAATCTGTGGACCTGTTTATTCTTCTTAGCTCTTTAAGACAAAAAAAAATCTGCCAATGGTCTGGGCGAAACTTTATTATTTTTCGGGTCAAAGTTCGGAAGCGGTCAAAGTCGGAGTATATCATCAGTTGTTTCGAGATTACTAGATTTCTTGGAAAATTAATTTTGTTCTTAAATAATTAAAAATATTTGAAATGGAGATTTTTAGCCGATTAAACATTGAAAAAGCCCGTGAAGACTATTCGAATTTCGGTATATTGTGTACACTAAAAGCCCATTGTTACGCCGTAATTTTGATCGTCATCCTGGAAAGAAGAAAAGTGTTCAGTAAATAAAAGTGTATGATGTTTTTAGAGGAAGATAGGCCAACTTACCAACTACTTCAACGCGTGCTCCTTGTGAAAGCACCTCTGCGCACGTATTGGCCTTCAGTCTCAACTAAAAAGGTACCAGCACAAAGGAGGGAATTAATCAATTAAGTACCCCGTCGCACACACATGGAAGTCGAGCTAAACTCGAAAATAGAAAAAATGAATTATAGTTATGTTAGGATGAAGAATATGTACAAGCGAATTAGAGTTACATTAGTTAGTTATAGTTAGATATTAAGAATAGGAATAGGAAATATGAATTAGTATGAGCTAGTAAGATTAGGGTTAGACTGAAACTACAATTGGAAATTAACACACAACACGCAACATCGAATCACGAATCCCATCACTGAGGACCAATCACATCGCTTGGGACAGACCTCATCACGGAGGACCAATCACCTCGCTTGGGACAGATCACATCATGGAGGACCAATCACATCACTCAGTGCAAACATGGCGACTTATACTGCGAGAAGTACTAGTCGGTAAGGCAGGTCCGCAAGGTTTGGGTCCATGCTAAAAAGTCGGGTCGAGAGTGAAAGCTACCGAAGAAGAGAAAGTTATCAAGTGTAAGTGAACGACCTGGAGAAAGCAGTCGTTGACCCAGGAAAACGGGGATTTACCGATTCGAAAAGCTGACCCGAGGTTTCGAGGAAAGTGCAACACCCGAAAACGGTGTCTTTTGATCAAGTGATAGTTACCGAGTGGACGAGGTATATTTATTAGTGGAGATAGTTTTTGCGGTTACCTGAAAGTAACCAGAAGTACGTGCTTCGAGCGTCACAAGTCGGTGACGGCACGAGTAGAGTTGTGCGAATCGAATTCAGAGTGGCAACAGGACCAGGGGAGAAATAGCGAAGCCCGAAACGCGAGGATATTTAAACAACTACAATAACCAGAGCAACGACGTCGGAGGAAACCATCGAGGGACAACGCACCAGAGGCGCACTAGCTTTAAGGACCGTAGCCAGGGTATAGATAAATGTGTTAGTAGAGACCAAGTAAGTAGGTTATTCTCGTAGGCGACTACTTCGCCAAGTGAACATTAAAATTAAAGTCGAATTGTTGCGTAAAACTCTGAATTTCTTCTTTTGGTGTAAATTGTGACGTGTTTCAGCTCGCCTTCCGTTGTTTTCCGGTAAATGCGCGCGAAACTCTTCTCGAATTCGTGATTCGGTCGGGAAGATTTAGAACGGGGCCCTTAAATCAGAATCACTGGCGCCCACGACCCATCTCTGGGTTGGCCGGACAAGGCCCGTTCGCCCCCTTAGTGCTGGGGTTTTAAAACGGTTCTCCACGGGGAAAAACCGTAATATTTGGCGCCCAACGTATTTTGGTGGCAATCAATGGTTAAAATTATCGTTTTTTTTTTCTTTCGGAAACTTAAGTTTGGTGAAGAAGTGCTAGTGTGATTTCACAAGGAAAGTGCAAATTTCTGCATGGAGAGTTGGTTGGTAAGAAGTTAATTTTGAATTACGCGACATACCTTTTTATATAATATAACCGTAATAATCGTAATATATATTTTTTTTTCTCTATACCGTTAGTATTCGGCAATTGGACTGTGGTGACCGCTTTTCTTTTCTTTTCTTGGAGGACGAAAACATATAATTATACGTTAAATCAATAAAGAGAATTTCCAAATTTTTTTTTTTTTGTCTCGACTGGTGTAGCATTCCCAAAAAGGGGTTCGGGACAGTTTTTGTGGTTATTTATTTTTGTTTTAGTTTTTAAACACAGTAGGCATTGGTTTAGTATAGAATTTTTGGGCAAGAGAATTGATTTCTTTTTACTCTAAGTCGTTCATATTGTTATTTTTTTTTGTTGTTTCCTCCTCCGAAATTTTTCAACCAAGAATCCCTCGGTAATTTCTCTTACGTGCAGGGAACGGCTGTAATTAAAATGTCGAATAAAACTAAAATTTTTGTGGACAGACTGAGCCAAGATGAATTGGTGTATGAGTTGGCAATTCGGGGAATAATGTCGGACAAAGTGGATGAAATGAGAAAATCACTCAGAGCAGCACTGCGTGCGGAGAAGGAGTCCGATGATTCATTTTTGTTGCCGCAATACCCATTCAAGTTTGCAGAAGACTTGCTTGCAGTACAGTCCAAGCTCACAGAAATTGAGGACCTGTTGGGTGATTTCAAGGGGGTGGAATCATCCGGGGAATATAAAAAAATTTGGACGAAAATTCAATTTTGTTTGAGACGTCTGGAAGGTGCGGAACCGTCGAAAGAGGAAGTTTCGCAGAAAATGAAGGCGAAATCGTCTATTTTGTTGCAATTGGGAACTCTATACGAGAAGAGTGGGCAGGTTTCTTCCGAAGAGGAAGATGAAGAAGCGTACAACCCTTCGGCCCCAGCACAACAAATCTCTGCGACAAAAGTAAGCGTGGCGAAATGGGATCTGAAATTCTCGGGCGAGAAAGGATCAATTTCGTCATTTCTTGAAAGGGTGGAAGAATTGAGAGTGGCAAGAGGTATTTCAAAGGCAGTTTTGTTTCGTTCAGCAATTGACCTGTTCGAAGGGAAAGGTCTGGTGTGGTTGAGGGCCAACAGGAACAAATGTAAGAATTGGGACGAATTAGTTACGGAACTACGGGCCGAATTTCTCCCTCCCGACTACGACGACCGATTAATGGACGAGATTAAGAGAAGAACTCAAGGAAGGGATGAGTCTATAGGTGTTTATGTGGCTATAGTGGAAAGTCTCTTCAATCGCCTTTCAACGACTTGCACAGAAGCGGAAAAATTAAGAGTCCTCAGACGAAACATAAGTCCATTTTATCAACATCAGCTCGGGTTGGTAAAAATTGATTCAATTGGGGAACTGATTAAATTGGGTCGGTCCTTAGAGGCCACAAGACTTTCAGTGGAGGCGTTTCAACCTCCCCCTGGCCACCGAACAGGTAATTTGTTGGAACGAGACTTGGCATATGTAGATTCCACTGAGAAAATCAAGCCAGAGGTACATAGTACTGAGTCCAATAGTAACTCGCGAGGTCAAGCTCCAAGACCGTTGAAGTGTTATAACTGCAAGGCTCCGGGACACGTGTCACGAGAATGCGAGGAGCCACGGAAATGTTTTGGATGTGGGAAAGTGGGTGTGTTGCGAGTTAATTGTCCTGTTTGCAGCCCGAACCCGAATCATGGGAATGGAAGGCAGGAACCGAAAACTGCAACAACCGATTCGGGAAACGCGAGTCGTGCTCACTAAATAGCGGCAAAGTGAGCACGAATGTCGAAACTGTACCGCCTATTAGCTTCGCATTGACTCCGAAAGAGGGTGATATACGGCCACATTTGAAGGTGACCGTCTTTGGTGCAAAATTCGTTGGGTTGTTGGATTCGGGGGCATCACGCACCATTTGGGGAAGAGATGGATGGAATGTTCTAAAGGAACGGGGGGTAATACTGAGCTCGGCCAAATCTCCGTCTGTTAAGTTAGCTAACGGGGATGAGTGTGCGGTGGATGGAGTGGTTTGGCTGCCAATTCAGGTGGACGATCGTACACGATGGATGGAGTGTTTAGTCGTCCAGAGACTTCCTCATTCACTCATTCTTGGCGCAGATTTTTGGGTGCAGTTCGGGTTAGTTGTCGACCTTAGTCGAGAACAATGGGATTTTGCCGAGCAACCGAGTCTAGCAGCGATCGAATGTCTGCATCCAAAGACAAAATTGAATGGGGATGAGGGAGATCGACTGGAGAAGCTACTGGAGGAGGAATTCGCGGAGATGGGTGATGGTCTGGGTCGTACTTCAGAGGTGGAACATATCATAAAAACAACATCACCTCCGATAAAGCAGCGATATTACCCGGTATCACCTGCTGTCCAGAAGCATATCGACCTAGAACTAAAGGATATGTTGAGGGATGCAGTGATTCAGCCATCAAAAAGTGCTTGGGCCTCTCCTATATTGTTGATTAAGAAGAAGGATGGAACGTATCGGTTTTGTGTAGACTTTCGAAAAGTCAACAAGGTGTCCGAACGAGATGCATATCCGATTCCGTACGTTTCAGCTACACTCGACAAACTCCGCGACGCAAAGTATTTGTCCTCAATGGATATCAAATCCGCATATTGGCAGGTTCCGATGGCGGAATCGTCACGTCAGTATACTGCGTTCACAGTGCCTGGCAGGGGGTTATACGAATTTTTGCGCATGCCGTTTGGGTTACAAAACGCACCAGCAACGTGGCAGCGTTTAATTGATAGGGTACTGGGAAGCGACCTGGAACCCTTCGTGTTCGTCTATCTCGACGACATAATCATAGTAACGCAGAGTTTCGAAAAGCACTTAGAGATATTGCGTGAAGTGTTTCGTCGTCTGACTGCAGCAGGGTTACGTGTTTCACGCGCGAAATGCGAATTTTGTAGGTCGGAATTGCGTTACTTGGGTTATGTCGTGGATGAGAGCGGTCTTCATGTCGATCCCGAGAAGGTGGAGAGTTTGAGGAAGTTCCCAGCACCACGAAATGTCAAGGAGGTTCGCCAATTCTTGGGTATGGTGTCGTGGTATCGCCGATTTATATCGGATTTTGCAACTTTTTTTGCACCACTAACTGCGCTTCTAAAGAAAAATCGCAAATTCGAGTGGAGTGAAGAGTGCGATCGGGCGTTTTCGCAAGCAAAAGTTAGGCTTTCCACGGCACCTATACTGACCTGCCCCGACTACGATTTGCCATTTGTAATCCAAACGGATGCATCAAACTTTGGCCTTGGGGCAGTATTATCTCAAGGCCGAGCAGATGAGGAACGAGTCGTTTGCTATCTGAGTCGTTCTTTGACGAGTGCGGAACGAAAGTATTCGACCACAGAGAAGGAATGTCTGGCGGTGCTGTGGGCGATTGAAAAATTGAGACCGTATGTGGAAGGCACCAAGTTTAGTGTAGTAACTGACCACCACTCCTTGCTATGGTTGCACAATTTGAAAGAGCCAAACGGACGACTGGCACGTTGGGCTGTACGGCTGCAACAATATAACTATGACGTCATCCATCGGAAAGGGAAGGATCATCTGGTCCCGGATGCGTTATCCCGATCGGTACCTGTGTTGGATACGATTGAGGCAATTGCCCAAGCTGATAAGTGGTATACCAGGATGATGAAGTTGGTGCATAATCACCCAGGGAAATATTCTGCGTGGCGAATTGAGGAAAGTAGGTTATGGAAGCACGTTCCAGCGGCCTTTCCAGAATTAACTTCCGAAAACTCCTGGAAGAGGGTGGTATCGGAAGAAGAGCGAGCTAAAGTTCTAGCGGAATGCCATGACGACCCAAAGGCGGGTCATACGGGAATTACCAAGACGTGTGAGCGAGTTGCGCTCAGGTATTATTGGCCGAAGATGAGGATAGACGTAAAAAAATATGTTCAAACGTGTCAGGTTTGTCAAGCCATAAAACCAGAGCGCCGATTACCGGCTGGGCTTATGGTTTCACGAAACGGGGAAGCTAAGCAGCCCTGGGAAATGGTCTGCGTAGATTTGGTGGGACCACTTCCGCGCTCCTCGCATGGCCATTGCTATATCTTAACGGTGGTGGACTACTTCTCAAAATTCCCACTTCTATTCCCCTTAAGATCTGCCACGAGCGCGGCAGTGACCAAAGCCTTGGAAGAACATGTTTTCTTACTGTTTGGAGTACCAAAATGGATGGTATGTGACAATGGTGTCCAATTTAAGGCAAGAAACTTGCAGACGATGGCCGAATCCTACGGAACCACTATCAGGTATACGGCATTTTACCACCCCCAAGCAAATCCGGCGGAGCGCATAAACCAATCCATCAAAACCATGTTGAGGGCGTACGTTTCGGAGAACCACCGGAAATGGGACGAGAATTTGGCAAAAATAGCGTGTGCTCTTCGCACTTCATCACACGAAGTTATGAAGTGTACCCCTTATTTTATTAATTTTGGAAGGGAAATGTCGACTACCGGATGTCCGAATGAGGGGCCGAATGCAAGTAGTTCAGCTTCTTCCCAGATTACAGATCCACATGTAAGGGCAATCGTGTTAGAGAAGGTTAGAGAAGAAATCAGGGCGCGTTTCAGGAAGGCCACCGATAAAAGCAAGAGCCGCTACGACCTACGACGACGAGATGTAGGCTTTTTTCCAAACGACCTCGTCCTGCGGAAAAATTATGTCTTGTCGGACGCGGCAAAGTTTTTCTCGGCCAACTTGGCTCCGAAATTCATCGGGCCGTTCAAGGTAGTGAAAAGGGTATCTCCTTGGACGTACGAACTTGAGGACCAGAGTGGTAAACGGGGCGGAGTATGGAATGTGAAGGACTTAAAAACATATGTAAGGGGCCGCGATTAGAATATGCGCGTAGTTGTTTGTTTCTTGGGACTGGATAAAGAGGATCATCTAACTTATGGAGGGGGTACGTGTTAGTAATACAAGGGAATCATAGTAGTCTAAGTCTCAAGTGTAACATAGAAGTGAAATAAAAATTAAAAAAAAATATACCGGAGGGGATTTCCTAGAGAATTTTGGAAATTCTCTTTAAGCAAGGGGGGAATTGTTACGCCGTAATTTTGATCGTCATCCTGGAAAGAAGAAAAGTGTTCAGTAAATAAAAGTGTATGATGTTTTTAGAGGAAGATAGGCCAACTTACCAACTACTTCAACGCGTGCTCCTTGTGAAAGCACCTCTGCGCACGTATTGGCCTTCAGTCTCAACTAAAAAGGTACCAGCACAAAGGAGGGAATTAATCAATTAAGTACCCCGTCGCACACACATGGAAGTCGAGCTAAACTCGAAAATAGGAAAAATGAATTATAGTTATGTTAGGATGAAGAATATGTACAAGCGAATTAGAGTTACATTAGTTAGTTATAGTTACATATTAAGAATAGGAATAGGAAATATGAATTAGTATATAGAAAAAATGAATTATAGTTATGTTAGGATGAAGAATATGTACAAGCGAATTAGAGTTACATTAGTTAGTTATAGTTAGATATTAAGAATAGGAATAGGAAATATGAATTAGTATGAGCTAGTAAGATTAGGGTTAGACTGAAACTACAATTGGAAATTAACACACAACACGCAACATCGAATCACGAATCCCATCACTGAGGACCAATCACATCGCTTGGGACAGACCTCATCACGGAGGACCAATCACCTCGCTTGGGACAGATCACATCATGGAGGACCAATCACATCACTCAGTGCAAACATGGCGACTTATACTGCGAGAAGTACTAGTCGGTAAGGCAGGTCCGCAAGGTTTGGGTCCATGCTAAAAAGTCGGGTCGAGAGTGAAAGCTACCGAAGAAGAGAAAGTTATCAAGTGTAAGTGAACGACCTGGAGAAAGCAGTCGTTGACCCAGGAAAACGGGGATTTACCGATTCGAAAAGCTGACCCGAGGTTTCGAGGAAAGTGCAACACCCGAAAACGGTGTCTTTTGATCAAGTGATAGTTACCGAGTGGACGAGGTATATTTATTAGTGGAGATAGTTTTTGCGGTTACCTGAAAGTAACCAGAAGTACGTGCTTCGAGCGTCACAAGTCGGTGACGGCACGAGTAGAGTTGTGCGAATCGAATTCAGAGTGGCAACAGGACCAGGGGAGAAATAGCGAAGCCCGAAACGCGAGGATATTTAAACAACTACAATAACCAGAGCAACGACGTCGGAGGAAACCATCGAGGGACAACGCACCAGAGGCGCACTAGCTTTAAGGACCGTAGCCAGGGTATAGATAAATGTGTTAGTAGAGACCAAGTAAGTAGGTTATTCTCGTAGGCGACTACTTCGCCAAGTGAACATTAAAATTAAAGTCGAATTGTTGCGTAAAACTCTGAATTTCTTCTTTTGGTGTAAATTGTGACGTGTTTCAGCTCGCCTTCCGTTGTTTTCCGGTAAATGCGCGCGAAACTCTTCTCGAATTCGTGATTCGGTCGGGAAGATTTAGAACGGGGCCCTTAAATCAGAATCACTGGCGCCCACGACCCATCTCTGGGTTGGCCGGACAAGGCCCGTTCGCCCCCTTAGTGCTGGGGTTTTAAAACGGTTCTCCACGGGGAAAAACCGTAATACCATAGAAGTAAAAACGAATTTGTTGCCTTATCAGACTTAAGAGATATGACGAATTGTTAAAACGTATACAAACCTATTACTTCCACTTGGAGTTTGAATTTCGAAAAATTTGTGAAATAGGTTTTTAGACGATTTCATAAGAAGCAACTTGATACCTCATGAGACACGAGGGATTTTGAAAAATTTGTGAAAACGTAAGCAAACCCTTTACACCCCCATGGTTCTTGAAATTCGAAAAATCGTGAAATTAGTTTTTAGGTCATTACATCAAATGCCGTAATAACCACTTTTATATCTCATCAGAACTAAGGGATGGCAAAAATTGTGAAAACATATGCAAGCCCTTGGGGGTTGAATATCCAAAAAGTGAGAAATGGGTTTGAAGGCAATTATATAAAAAGTCTGTGGAAGTAAAAAGCGATCTAATATCTCATCAAACCTAAGAAATATGTCGAAGCCCTTACATCCCTTAGGATTGAATACCTAAAATACTGAAATTAATTTTTTGGCGCTCATATAGGAAACCTTAGGAAGTAAAAATGAATTCGATATATCATCAGATCTAATATGTAAGCATCTGTGAAAACATATGCAACCTCCTTATACCCACTTGGGGGTTGAATATCCAAAAATCCTGAAAGGAGTAAATAAATAAATATGAAGGCAGCACGAGAAAGTAAAAAGCAATTCAATTTCTTATCACTTGTAAAAGATATGACGAAATTCGGGAAAACTTGTTCAACCCTTTTATACCCCCTTAGGGACTGAAAAAGGAAAAAACTTAAAACTAGTTTTAGGCGATTATTACGCAAGCCCATGACGGTGAAAGATATTCGATATCGATCAGACCTGGTTGATAAGGCAGAATTCGTGAAAAAGTATACAACCCCTTTACACACTTTTTAGGTATATATGTGAAGAAGCCGTAGAATAAAAATGAATTCAATATTTGGGAAGACCTAATAGATATGATGCAAATCGTGAAAATATATGCATTCCCTTTTCACTAACCATTTTTTTCGAACGGCAATGTATATTTGCAATTTTTTTTATATAAATTACTTTTCTAGTTGATTTACATACACATATCGAGTTTCAACTTTCTAGCATAAGCCGTTCTATAGATAACAAAAACACTCCCCACCCCCGTACCATACTACCTCTATAAAAAATTATATCCTCTACACCCACACCCCCAAACTTTTTTTTATGACAGGGGTCTATTAAATTAAGAAATTCTAAGTATCTATCTTACACTGTTCTTGAGATATGAGACGTGATTTTTTAGAAAAATTCTTATCCCCTCCACTTCCATGCTCCACCTCCCTCTTAAAAAATTTTACTTTCATCAAACTTTATTTGTCAACCTTAATACAGAAACCGAATTTTATTTTTCTAATGCAATTGGTTCGTGAGATATAGTACTGCCCAACTCAAAAATTTGTTTTCGGTCTATTCTCTTAGTATGATGATCATTAAGTTTTAATTTCGTGACATTAACAGTATAGAGGATATGGATTTTAGAATGTCTCAATCTAGGCTTTCGAGCATCTCGGACGCATTATGTTCCCCCCACTCCGTCACCCTTTCACCCATATCGGCAAATGGGTCCACTATTGAAGCTCTATATAAATTCCAAGTTTGAGCTTCGTAGAATAAGCGGTTGCTGAGATCTAGGAACCAACATTTTCCGTCTAAAACGCTTCCCCCACCTCCCGCCTCACACCCCGACCTCTCAGAATTTGGTCACTTCAGGGGACCTATCCACTCTACACATTAAAAAAATTCAACTAAATAGCTCAAAGGGCTTGGAGCCTTCAAACAATTTTGCGTACACCGGTAGACGTACAGCGTACGGCGGACAGACGGACTGAATTTTTATACTCTAGATGAAATCATATAGAGTATAAGTTTAATCCTTCGGACGAAAAAAAGTTGTATATTATTTTTTGTTTATTTGTGGCCAAAAACCTCAAATCCGCTTGACGTCCGTCCGTCCGTCCGTCCGTCTGTCCATGAACACTATAACTCAATAACGCCTTCACCTAGGATCTTGAAATTTTGAATCTGGATGTTTGGTTGAATTTGCAAGGCTAAGTTCGTCCGTCCGTCCGTCCGTCCGTCCGTCCGTCCGTCCGTCCGTCCGTCCGTCCGTCCGTCCATCCGTCTGTCCGTTAGCACGATAACTCAAAAACGCCATCACCTACGATATTGAAATTTTGAATATGGATGTTTGGTTGAATTTGTAAGGCTAAGTTCGTTAACGGGCAAAATCGTCCTACTCCTTCGGGTAGCTGCCATACAAAATGTCCTTAAAACACGTGTTCAAGAATATTGGTCGATAACTTCAGAAGGGTTTAAACTATGACATTGAAATTTTGTATGTTTTATTTTTCCAATAGTTGGAGCTAAATATATGATTATGAAGAAAATCCTATTAGTCCTTCGTGTAGCGTCCATACAAATATCCTGTTAAAATGTATTCACTTAATTTACGAAACTCACTATAACTCAAGTAATCTTTTAGCTACGAATTCGGAATTTTTTACGAATTAGTTTTGATTGAAAACAAAGTTCGAGTTTACTAATCAGCGAAATCCTTTTACTCCTTCTGGTAGCTGCCATACAAAATGTCCTTAAAACACGTGTTTAAGAATATTGGCCGATAACTTCAGAAGGGTTTAAGCTACGTCTTTGAAATTTTGTATGTGTTATTTTTCCAATAGTTCGAGCTAAATGTATGATTATGAAGGAAATCCTATTAGTCCTTCGTGTAGCTGCCATACAAATATCCTGTCAAAACGTCTTCACTTAATTTACGGAACTTACTATAACTCAAGTAATCTTTTAGCTATGAATTGGAAATTTTGTACAAATTAGGTTTGAAAAAAACCGAAGTTCGAGTTTACTAATCAGCGAAATCCTTTTACTCCTTCTGGTAGCTGCCATACAAAATGTCCTTAAGACACGTGTTCAACAATATTTTTCGATAACTTTTGAACGCTTCAAGCTACGAATTTGAAATTTTGTACACGTTCATTTTTAAATGGTTCCAAGGAAAAGGATAAATATGTAAAAAATCGAGTGAGTCCTTCCTGCACCTCCCATGTGAAAGTCCTTCAAAAAGGATAACTTAACCAGTTCAAGATAAGAAATTAAACACTGAATATTGTCTTTTAGTTTTGAGTAGCAATCTAATGGCAGTCCTTAAGAAAGGACATACAACATGCACACACGTAATTCTACTTTATCCCCAACTACAATATAAATCGAAGTTCAGCATTCATCTAGTTTTTTTATATATTCTCTACTCTAGTAATGACAACAACCAATAACTAGTGTGTATCTCAAAATTTCAGATGAAAAAACGTTGAATTTCATATTTTCAAAGTTTCTAATGTTATTTGCTAACAAATTGACAGCTGTACCTACTCGAAGAAAAACTATCAGAAACCTCGTTTAGGTCCAAAAACACTCATAGGAATAATCGTAGCGTATATGTATAAATTAGAGTCGGGCAAGAATTACGTGTTGTATTTTCATTTTCAGTTTCAATTGCTGGTTGCATTTCCGCTCCGTTTTACGAGTATACTAGCAGCTAGCTCGGCAGAATTTCCCATTCGCTTGCTGTGTGTACTATTCTATATTACGAGTATTGCGCAAATGGAACATTCCGTATACCGATTCCATGCATAGTGAGCACGTCGGCGAAAAGATAGCACGACTATCAACGAAATATATGATTAGAGTAGCGTACATTCGGCATTCTGGTTTCTAGAGTGGAAAAATTTTCCAACAGAAAGTTAATTTTCATGAATGAATTATGCCAAAAGTATATGGCTAATATAATTACTTCTATGATATATAATGAAATTTTGTTGACCAGCTTTACATATTTTACAAGTTAATGCTTTCCCGGTATGGATGATTTCCGCTTCAATGAAATATTTACATTTCATTTAATATTTATATTTTTTTATTTATTTAAATAACAAAAAGTTTAAAAAGAAAATGGAGTCCATTGCCATTCTGGCCAACGAGAACAAAAATGCATCACTTAATTCATTGTCATTAATACCAATTTATGCAGTGACGATGGTGGGAACAAGGATGTACAGTATATAGGTTTAATAGTGGTTCAGTATTCAAACTGTGATGGAGAGGATAAACTCTTTTTCTAGCGTAGACGTCTAGTATATCTTTGTCGTAGAAAATGTTAGTTTGCAACCAAAGTTCTTTGCAGCCATCATATTTATAACTTGCTCTTGATAGTTCAATGTTATTTATTAACTTAGGTAGCAGTACCCTACCTCAGACCCAATTTACTTGGAATTCGGAACACACCACGTTGGGCGTCATTTGCTTCAACAAGTTCTATTTCCATGAATTTATGAGTTTCTTTACAATATCCTACTTTGACCGGATTTTCCAACGAATTGTTTGCAATGACTCGTGATTTGGTGATTGTTTTGAATTTAGAAACTTAGATACGTATACACTAAGTTAAACGCCATTTGTATGAATCCAGCTCGAGGTTCGCATCAAAATACCGTTCAGAAGCTTTATTATAACGAGTATAATTTCTTATGAAATCAGACGCTCGAGTACAGTACCATTTCCAATGAATTAAAAATCATTATTGCAGTTGGCGCCATTTGCTATGAATTTCGAAGTAAACCGTCCCATGTTCCGCGCTATTTGTAAGAACTCACATCGATTGCCTCACGTAAATACCCCACGTTGGGGTCTTCTAAGAATTCAAACACGTTACTCAGAAAAATTCTCCTGAATTTTGAGCACTGTTTTAAATTTAGAAACAAAGATAGATTTATTTAACGATAAATGTGTCCTAAAACAAAGGAACGAAAGTGTCCTAAACATTCAAAAACCCGTTATAAATTTAGAAGCTCAAATACTGTGCCACACTGTGACGCCATATGCTACGAACTTAGAACCTAACATTGAGTGCCCACATTGGCGTTACATGTATAAACTCAGACTCCTTTCTGGCCCACGTTAGACATAGTGTTTGCAACAAAATGCTGCTGAACACGTGTCACTTGTAATAAATTCAGTATCTTCAAAACAGTGTCCCACATTGGGCGCCATTTGCAATGATTGCAAACTGTTAGAAAGAAATTTTATGATTACGAGTATTTTTTTATTGCATATCTATCTGTACTATATTTCTAAAATATACACCCAACAAAAATTTTGTGTACATAAATGCTAAATTCCTAGGACTTCTCCATGATTTTTACAATGTACCTACATAAACTTTATGCCCAGAATTTGTAATTTAATAATTTATAGAGCATAGCTTTTCACTGCTTTTGTAAATTGTGAAAAAAATCGTTTTCTTTAAGTATTATAAGTTTCCGCCAGCCACTAATCAAGCTTCTTTTTGTTATCTTAAGCAAAGTAATCGCTTAGAATATTCTTGTTCTATTGAAATATTGAATTTAACTGGTTCATAATCAACATTTCCCATGAGAATAAAAGCCAAACCTAAGCCAGCTCTTTTATACTTTTCTATTCACCTGAAAAAGTACAAATGCAATTTATTTTTATTGACGTAATTCAGCTGAGATTTTTCCTCAAGAATTATACACTTTTAGACACATACATTCTTTATGACATGAATACATCAATAATGAAGTCTAATTACATTGAATGTTCGGAGGTCGGATACGTTCGTTATGCCGGTTTTCCACCAAGCAGACACGTTAAGTTTTTGTTTTGTTCATGTTTTTGCAAGCACGGAAAACAAAAACTCGAACTCGAACAAATCTTAAACACTGTTTCAACCAAACCGACAGAGCTCTATCGCTGATTTGTTGTCAGTATCTTCACGAAGCGGTCTTAGTGAGAAAACACACCGAAACCTTTTGAAGTTACCGCTTCTGGTCGGGACACGAAAATCAAAACAGAAACAGTCGAAAAAAGCTCGACTTTGTAAAAAAATGACGAAAAGTCAAAGATTTGTTTTTTTCGACATGAGCTTTTGCTGAGTTTTTGTTTTGTCCGTTTGGTGGAAAACCGGCATTACTTTCAGCACAGATTTTCAAAGAACACATTTGATCTTTTATGATATAAGAAGACCACTTCAGATCTGTTTGCTTATGTTGCGCATACGACCAAAGACATATACAAGGGCTTAACAAATTACCTTAAAAATTACGGACATTTTAACTTTTTCGTTCGTAAAGCGTTATGCGAACTTTCTTAAGATTCAGACATGTACGATGCGAAAACAGACAAAGTACCTCAGGGATCAGCGCTCATCTCGTACTAGCACTTCATAATTCAAAACCAAGGATAAAAATGAAAAATTTATAATCCTCTCTGTGCCTATAAAAAGATTGAAAAAGAAATAGAGAAAAATGGCGCATTGAATGCGGTTGTTATTGTTGATGGTGGTCGCTAAGGATTGTTAAAGGTGCAGATGGTGGCGGTTGTGGTATATACTTTCCGGTAAAGCGACCTACATTTCGTCAAGTGGCGTGCAATTAAACGAAAAAGTATCCTTTTGGGAAGTTTGAAAAAAAAGTTCGTGTCTGCGGTGGCCTTCGTCCTTACTACTTACTTACTGCTTTATATCCGTACAATTTTATTTATGGCTATCCAAAAGGACGTTTGAATGCATAATCACAATATTTACATAATATTACTTCGTGATAAATGGCATGAAATGAATTTGTACCGTTCATGTTGGAAATATACAATTTGACTGATTTTTTGTGAATTATAAGCGAATCCGATAGATTTATTACGAGAAATTTATATATTTATTTGTTAGTTACGGAATTCAAGGATATTTCATGATTGAATAGTCTTTTAACTTAAACAACTGCATCTTGAATTTCGCAACCTATTTGCAAAAAAAAACATTGGATGTGTTAGTGCACACTTGTATTAATAAAAGTCTTAACTCGTTAAAGGTATTTGCCCCTTTAACGTTTTGTACATGCACACTGGCTCGTACCTTTCGTAGCAAGTGAGGCTGAATTGGAATATTAAAACACGACTTTGTCGGACTAAAACTATATGAGTAAAAACGTCGGTTTACTGCGGAAAGTCATTAAGTAACATTTTCAAAACAAAAAATCACTAGTAACTGATGACTTTTTCCTCTGTAAAATATTGAGGCCCAGCCTTACTAGCCTCATGTGGCGAGCCGCCACTGCTGCGATCCAAACTCCTACAGTGCTTCACTGGCATATTGAATATATTAAAAAAATCAGAAAGAATGCCAGTACCTACACCTACTGTAAAATCTGAATCATTGTCGATTGTAAATTCCTGTGTTCTTTTTTTTAGCGCAAACCTCTCAATCGCTACGAAACTACTAACTAGAAGAATCCTTACCACAATTTCTGCTCCAATATTTTCTTAATTTTCGGACTCAAGTGTTCGATGAATTCGGAAATAAATGGAGTAGTTGGGAGCTATTAATAGCATCGAAGTTAGCGTGTCGAGTGATTAAAAATTCTTGGCAATTTATCACGACTAGGTCACCATATTCACATAGAGATGAAGTGCTGTCAATGAAAGCTTTGTCCTATCGGTACGATATAATAGCAAATAGAATTTTAAATTAAAGTTAGTATAATTGAATTTAGCTTTTTCAATTCATTAACAAGAAAATTTCGCCTAATTCAAAAACTCTTGAAACGGCATGATTAATTCATGCGTAGTAAGTATCATAATATAGCTGATGGTCTCTATAACTAATGCTGTAAAATAACTATGTACATATATTTATATACTTTTTATTAATAAATAATAATAATAATAATAATTGCGAAAACTAGTCAGTACAGTGAAAATAAGAAATCAATGATACTGCTTTAGTGCTAAGAACAAAAATATTTTGCTTTAGACCCTTTACAGAAACTCAGTAAAATAATTTAATTATCAATATTATGATGTGACAGATTCAGATACTCTAAGGGTAATTCTTACGATCATCAGTCAATCTCTCACTGGAACCTTAACCGGTAGTTTTGTATTAAATCTATCAGTTAAATATCCAGTTAGAACGTCAGTGAACATCGTAACAACGGCCCTTAAACCTTTTACATACTTTTTCATTCAAGAAATTCCATTTCCAACTAATCACTTGTAGCCATTCTTGTCAAGGGGATGATAGGGGAACAAATTTAACAAAACATCAAATATTAATACTCACTGAAAAAACATTTACATGTACATATTTATATTGAAATGTTTAGACAATTTATGAATTTGATACTAACAAAATAAATGGTTGTCTGTCAAAGAAAATTTTAATAAATTTATTTATTCTTTCGAAATAATAATTAAAAAACTTAAATTCTCATAAAGTAAAAGCTTTAATAATAACATGAAATAATATCCGTGCCAATTATAAGCTCAAGTAAATGTTTGACGTCGATAAATGTTATTCGAAAATATGTTAAAAAATTTGCCAACAGTCTGGGCGCAACTTTATTATTTTCGGGCAGAAGTCCGGAACGCGTTTAATTCTGAGACGCGGTGTAGGTTACTATGTGACTGAAAACCTAAAAAAGGTTCGGGAAGCGGTAAGAATAGAGTCGCGCTAGAATACTTAAACGCCGCTGTCACATATAACATATAAATTACATAATTGGGTCATACTCCGGGAAGAGGTCTAAGTCATAGTATAATATCAGTTAATACGCGATTAGGAAGTTTTTCGTGATTTGGTTTTTGGCCATTACATGAAATGCATTTGTAGACGATTATCTGTCTGTCTGTGGAAGTGAAAACCAATCTGATATCTCATCAATCCTGAGATATATGTCGAAAGCCTTACGTCCTATTGGAGATGAATATCTAAAAATACTGAAATCAACTCTTGACGATTATGTAGGAATCCTTAGGAAGTAAAAATTAATTTGATATCTCATTAGAACTAAGAAGTATATAGGAATTTGTGAAAAAATATGTATCCCCCTTGCACTCACTTAGGGGTTGACTATCCAAAAATCCTGAAATTAGTTTCTAGATATACAGGGTGTTTGGCACTCCGTGTGCCACCTTGTAAGGAGTTATTCCTTGATATATTTGGAGAAAAAAATTGTGCTACAGGGTGGGTCAATTTTCAATATTAGTGGAGATACAGGGTGGTTAAGAAAAGTGTTTTTGACCGGTACCCTCACTCACTTAAAACGTTAAATCTTGAAAACGAATAATCACAAGGCAAAGTGTTATAACTCGTTTTTTAGGCAATCGAATTACCTTTCATTTGATGTAACAGTCTAAATTGTAACTGCACCCAATCTTGAGATATTTACTCGAAAACACAAATTTTTGCTACGTGAACCCTTAAAATTCAGTGATCAATGTAGTTTTTCTCAGAAAACCCCATTATAAAAATGTTATTTTAATTTTGTTTTTTTATGAGCCGTATTATTACCTACAAAAGCTGCATACATATGTATGAGTTACGATTAACATTTTGGAAGTAATAGGTAAAAATACATATCGCATAAAAATTTCAATTCGACCCCCACAACCGTGGGGGTCGAATATCAAAAAATCCTGAAAACGCTTTTTAGGCATTTATGTGAAGAATCCGTGGAATAAAAATGAATTCAATATTTGGAAAGACCTAATAGATATGATGAAAATTGTCAAAATATATGCTTTCCATTTTCACTGATAATTTTGTTTGCCCCCCTTCCGTACGCCAATGGATATTTGAAATTTTTTTTTAATCCAAATTACTTTTCTAGTTGACTTACATATACACACCGAATTTCAACTTTCTAGCATAAGCAGTTCTATAGTTAGGAAAAACACCACCCACCCCCGTACCATACTACCCCTATAAAAAATTATATTTTTTCAACATGCTACTACTATATATAAATATCGGAACTTTTTCTTCTTCACCCTTCCCCACCCTCATCCCTAAAATTTTTTTTTCTGCTAGGGGTCTATTTGGCCTACTTCTGGTAAAAATTCTAAGCATCTAGCATCTATCATACATTGTTCTTGAGATATGAGACGTGATTTTTTAGAAAAATTCTTATCCCCTCCGATTCCATGCCACCGCCCACTTAATTTTACTTTCAGTAAACTTTATTTATCAACCTTAATAAAGGAACCGAATTTTATTTCTCTAGTTCAATTGGTTCGTGAGATATCGTAATCTAAAATTTTTCGACCCCCACCTCTGTACGCCCCTGCCCCTTCTAAAAAATTTCTTTCCAATCGATTCTCCTAGTATACCCACAGATGTTCATCAAGTTTTAATTTCGTGATATTAACGGTTTAGGAGATATGGATTTTAGAATGTCTTGATCTCGGCTTTCGAGCATTTCGGACGCATTATAATTTCCCCCACTCCCACACCCCTCCACCCATATCAGCAATATTTTTGCAAATGGGTCCGCTATTGATGCTCTATATAAATTCTTTCAGCCTCCTAGCCTAAGCGGTTGCTGAGATCTAGACACCAAAATATTTCGTCTAAAACGCTTACCCCACCTCCACCAATCAAATGGTGGGCACTTGAAGGAGTCTGCTCAGTCTACGAACGAAAAAAAATTCAACTAAATAGCTCAAAGAGTTTGAGAGCTATAAGCTTTCAAACGTTTTGCGTACGGTGGACGGCGGACAGCGCACAGACGGACTGACTTCTTTTGCTTTTTTGGTGCTTATTAGTCATGAAACGTATAAAAAAAAATGTTCAGGGTAGGAAATTTTTTTTTTTTAAAATCAATAACAATACTTTATTATTAAAATAATAAAGTAAATGAAAATACAAGTTTTCCGGGTTCAATACTGTTCTTATTTATTTTGCGTGACGTTTCGGACTGGACTGGTCCTTTATCGAACTGATCGACAATATCTTTACAAACTGTTTTTATATGAAAGCAGGTAGAAAAAAGGTTACAATATTTAAGCAAACGAGTCAATTAAAAACAAAGAGGGAAATTACGTTAACAAGGGTAGTCATAAAACTATTAAAAGGAGCGGAGTTAATTAAGAGGGGGATATTTATGAAATCTAAGCTTAATTGGTTTTTGGGATCGATGATTTTTGATAAACAGTGTTTTTTCCAAAACGTAGAGCAGGTAGCCAAAGTGAAGAGAGGTTGTATCCAGCGTCTCAGTTGAAGTTTTGTGGGTGTTTGGCTATCTCAATCGCTACGCTTACGATTCTTTGATGGTAGTGTTTAGTCTTGGCCAATATTTTAACGTTGTTAAAATCGATTGAGTGGTCTTCTACCGCTGCATGTTCCGCAATTGCCGATGAGTGTACCTGGTTTTTTTGTGTACAGCGCTGATGTTCACGAATTCTTGTTCTGATGGTCCGTCCCGTTTCTCCTATGTAGACTTTGTTGCAAGATCCGCAAGGAACTTTATAAATACCCTCCATTTCCAATGGGATTTTATCCTTTTGGTTTCCTAGGATGCCTCGGATCGTAGTTGCCGTAGAATAGGTCATCCGTATGTCACCTTTCTTGAGTACCCTGCCGATTTGATTTGTAGTACCTTCTATGTAAGGTAATGTTACCCACCGTTTGATAGTATGGTCGTTCTTATCTTTCTCTTCCTGTTTTTTCATAGCTTTTGGTTTTTGTTTGCATACTCTGCTGATAGTGCTCTTCGTGTATCCGTTGGCTGCAAAGGTTTTCTGTAGATATTCCATTTCGTTGCGAAGGGCGTGTGGGTTACCGTTGGTGATACATTGTGCTCTGTGGATAAGGGTTCTAAGTACTCCTTCCTTCTGCTTAGGATGATGGTGGAATGATGCATGTAGATACCTGTTTGTGTGAGTAGGTTTCCTATAAACAGAGAACTGAAGAGAAGGGTCAGATTTTTCAACTAATACATCCAAGAAGGGGAGTTTGCCGTCTTTTTCGATCTCCATTGTGAATTTGATGTTTCTGTGGCATGAGTTGAGATGGTCCAGGAATTTATCTAATTCCTCTTTTCCATGCTGCCAAATGATGAAAGTATCATCAACATGTCGAAGGTATAGTTTCGGTTTTAATGGTGCTGAGTTGGCGCTCAACTCAGCACTAATGCGCTATTCTCTTCGAATTCTTCCATGAAAAAAAAAAAAAAAATAATAAAGTAAAATTGATGTTTTCATTTGGGCTCGCCCTTTTGTATACTTATATGAATAAACAATATGTTTAGTACTCATACGATTCATAAAACATTACGCTATGAGACGTATGCGGTGTATACAATTCAAGATCTGCATAATTTAAGGATACCTATATCCATCTAACATGATTTAATCAAGAGAATTAATTGTGACTCGACTTCTTGAAGGGATTTCTATCGTGTCATTGTTCGTTCGTATTTTTGTATAGTGGACAGAAAATGGTACCATTTTGGTAAGAGCTTATATTGATAAATCTAACTATATTGACATATAGATAACAAACACTTTTCTAGTTAGCTCTGTGGAAGCTCTTTCATATAATTTGTTGTAAATCTTTCAGTTATAATACATGCGTCTCAGGCCAAAATCTACTTATTCACAATATATATATCTATATCTACCAATATTGCCGCCTTTTTCACTTCTCCTTAAAGATACATGATAGTTTATTACGAAATTACCTAAAATACTACCAGTTAATACACCTAATTACTTCCCGGTAAAAAAAACCTGGTTCTAAGGTAAACCTTTGTACGCAGAATAAAAATTTATCGGCTATATATTTACGTATTCAACGACTGTGATTTGGGAGATTCCCAAAGAATTGGAGTAAGCGAGTTTTCTCACTTAAGACAGCAACTTTACATTTAATTCAAAACTAAATTGATAAATATTAAGACTGAAAAATATACTGAGTTATAGTTCATTCAGGAAGATTAATGAACAATTTCTTCAATGACTGTTGTATTGACGAGACCAAGTAAAGGGATGTTCCTTACTACCGAATTCGAGTACGTACACTTTTTACTCTAAAATAATTATTGTTAAATTAAGTTCGAAAAGAAAATCAGATTCTAATATCCCGTATCTTGTTCGTAAACCTGCATTACTCTTTTATACTACATGTACCTAGCGCATCGAGAAATTTTCTAATATATTCGATGATGTGTGTGAAATATACATAATGTTGTCTAATACATTTTTCGTGATGTAGGGCTTTTCACAAGTTTCTATTTCACGCTCTGCTATTACGAATAGAGATTCTAAGACATTCATGTATTAATACTACACGGTTGAAAATATTGGAATAATTTTAATACAAATTTCCTATTCATATAAATCCATTACTTATTTCTATAAATCTTATAGATTTGCTGTATATCAAATGCATAAATGTTTTATTAAATTTGATAAAGATAATTACAAAAGTATTTTATATGAAACTAGCATATATATCTATAAGCAATTTGTGTAGGCATTGTTTATAAAGTAATGTTATTAATTGTATAGTTCTATATATATGAAAGTATTCAATTCTATCAGGTATATTCTTAATAAGACGTAATATATGAAAATGGTTGAAACAAGAGCGATATTAATCTTATATGTTAGAAAATTGTAACCTTGAATAAAATTTCATATAAAAATAACAACCAATATATGTAATACCCTATATGAAGTACATATTATGTTAGCTGAAAAGGTAAATAAATAAGTTTAAAACTTTATATCTGATTGTAATATAAATTAATTTCATTTCTTTAAATGTTTTACACAGCTTATATTCGTATATTTAAAAAATATTATTGAAAATGTTAAAAAAAATTTAAATCCAGTTTAAAATTGATATAAGACCATTATAGTACATATACACTTTTATTTTGATTATAATTTTTTTACAAAAGAGGGAGTAGAGATTGGGTATTTTTTTAGTAAATGTGTAAAGTACCACAACAAGATTTTTAGCTTTGGATTAAATTTACAAAACAGATTTCATCTACATTATAATATTATCATATACATACCTAAGTCTAAGATTATTTTTTCCCGAATTTTTTACCGCTGCAAATATATGCTGTTCGTAATAACCCCATTCGCTTATTAAAGATGTAGAGCAATTATTGAAGCGTAAGTCAAAATCATTGAGAATCTAGAATATAATATTGACTTTGACTTTGACTTCTGTAGTCCACAGTTAATTTAAATTTTTGTTTCGCCAGCTGTAGTTCTTCCGGTAAAGTCACATTTCTCAGTTCAGCTAAATATTTTCCAAACTTCAAAGTCTTCTAATAGACATGGTCCACCTGTTGTCTAAGAATGTGTTGTTTGAGTTCCTATAATGGGTGCATATATGAGTTAAATTCACAAAAGATATAACAGGAACTTATTACATCTGACGTAACAATTAAATTTGGTCCAAATTCTGCATTTGTTCTTGTAACCGCTATTGGCAGATATTCATGCAATATATTGGCAAAATTAGATGACAAGTTGTGATATATCTTCCTTTTTAACTGCAGCAAAAAATGTGATTGGTGTCCATAGAACTCAATAGGTATACTGCAGAAATATGTTAGGTCCTATTTCGGCTTTATGTATATTTTCAAATCCGCCAAAATCGTCAAACTGCATATTACAAGATTGCAGCGGTACAATAATTATGTTTGAAAGTAGTAATTCATAAAACCTAATTACTCTTATTTGTTAACGAAAAGGATTCAAAACAATACAATAATATTTGAGAATGTTAGGGTTGCTTTTCGGTGTAAGTGGAGGTTTTTGAAGACCCCCACACGAAATTTTCTGAACTTGCAACGTGTGCGAATAGTTAAGAACTTTCGAATACTTACTACGATATACGAAATCCTCTTAAGTTAAATTATTCGATTCATCGCCTGGCACTTTTATTATTTGCACAATTTTGATTTCGTTTCCAAAATCCACAGTGACAAAATAACCCGGCAGCATTTTTTCACTTCGAAATTCAACGCGCAACTAAAGAAACAAAAGGCGAGTTAAACTTGAAATGCACAGTTTGTTTTGTACACATATTTCTGAAAATGTTTCCCTTTTATAAGGTTAAGGTATAAAATTTAACCCTTGTTTATATTTCATCGCGTATTAAATTGATAAATGTTTGCTTATGCGAATGAAGCTCATATGGATCAACTTATAAAATTCATATGAATGGTTCCGATCATAATTGATTAGTAATCTGTATATAGATGTTAGTTATAAATTTTATATTTTTCAGCTTTAATTAAATACTATTTGAATATGCAACTGCATATTATACGAATTTCTTATAAAATCAATTACATATGTGTACTGAAATGTATTTATAATTACCCATTGAATGGTTTCTATAGGAAAAATCGTGTGGGTAAAAGCTATATTCGAATTAAAAATTACCCCAATTTTTTCAACCGTGTATTATACCTTGGATACACAGCTCGTATACAAATCATAATATCGTCAATATCACCAGTGTATCGCCCAATAATACGCATATAGTACGTCAACAAGCTGATATCTACATACTATCCAACCTGTTTCCTTGTATATAAATTCGATAATTTTAGCTGATATAGCCTTCTTTTAACTGAAATTCTAATGAATGGCAGTTGTGGATTTTTCTATCCTTCCGGCAGGTAGAATTTTTTAAGCGGTTTTAATTTTTGTTTGCGATGTGATGGTCCGGTTTCTACAAGTATAACATGTATGGGCTGTGTATCATGCCATCTTGTATCGCATATCATGATTTAAATAATGTAATTTGTATACAAGCAGTGTATCCATGGTATTAGATATCATCTAAAGTACTATAACAACATCTATAACCCGGTCTATTTATATCTCATAAATTGCATAAAAAATTATATAATCAATAATTTTTCACATCAGGATCGTTGAAAATTTTTTCGATTTATGGAATAAATTTACCGTTGGAAAAAAAACTAACCCACTAAATGGAAATCTCTGGAGGAGCTTAATTTTATTTCGATATGAAAACGAAGCCAGGACTAGCAATCAACTAGCGGACCAAAAATTCTGAGCTCTAGTCGGAATTCAAACTCGATGAAAATCGGATTATCATTGACATGTATGCAAATGGACTGTAAGTACATACATACGCAGGGTATTATATTGAGCAAAAAAATTAATTTTTCCTATATTTAATAGTGTACTCGGTACTTTCCAGTTCAGCTATCATCTGGATAATATTTTTCCTTGAAAGGAATATGTGAGATGTTTATAGTGTGTGGTACAGCTGCAGGACTCAATACTATTTGCCGTAAGAGGTGCCCAACCGACATCTTGAGAAAAATTTTCTAAGTCATCTTAACTTCAAGTGTAGAAAGGATCAGAAAACTTGTGCGCTTTTCACATTTCTTTCAGAATTCTTATGGCATAGCAATAGAATCCTTCCCTATAAATCGTCCTTTTTTGCCCACGAATAATATACACCACTCGGCTTATTCACAGTGAACGTTAAAATATCTCTGGCATTTGGTGAAGCTGCAAGGACTTTATCTTTAACTGGCGACATCTCATTTATAAATTTTATTCCCTTCAGATTCTCGTTTTTTGCAACTTTTCTAAAGGAAAGGAAATTTTTATTCAACGAAAAGATATCAGTGGTACGACTATAAACAAAAGAAGGTACTTGCTGTTCTTAATCGATAATTTGCAAATTGTTGCAAATCATTTTAGAATGACGGTTTCTACCATCATCTGAATAATTCATAGCCGCTGGCTTTATCACAAAATGGAACCCAATTTACTTAGACGGTTGACTATCCCACAATCAGGGGCAATTCTGTCGAGAGTTTGGGTACGACGCATTCGAACTAGATTAGCATCATTGCTATTCGCTACTTTGTAATCCAAGAGTGTATTACGCAAGGAATCGAAAATCCAATCAAAACTCTACTGATATCAGTGATAGCACTTTACTTAAAGGAATTACTTATTGATCCTGTATAGTGGCAGTATGAAGGACATATCGATGTCAGTGTCAATTGGAAAATTCTTTCTACCGTGCATGTGATTTCCATTAAAAGTGTTTTGTGAAGTTATCGGAATAAATTCTAGTATTGTCCATATGGAGTAGAATACACCATTACTGAAAATGACATCCAATAACGTGTAATGTGCCAGTCGAATTTTTCGTGATAATAAAATTAAAAGCTTAAACTCAGTACGAATTCAATATTTTCAAGATGAATTATAGCATTCCGTAATGCAATTTTATGGATGAAGAAAAGCATCGATATTATGACTAAACGCCTTATCTCCATTTTTGTCGGCAGACAAATAATTTTATTTCCCAGTGCCTACATTGCTCAGCGGTATCTTCATGACTAGACTTTAGATTGGATAAATATGTAGAAATTTTGAATATAAATGATTTCAGAGTTCTTTCGGAAGGTTTAAAACTCTGTAGTGTTCTTTCAATCATTGTGGTAATTGTTCATATTCTATACGCATTAACTCTGCATTAAGAATTTCCTACTAGCTGTAAATACCAAGAGTAAAGTTTCATTTTTACGGCATTAGTCAGACTCACATGAACAAATTCTGCAGTAAGTAGCTTAAGTCAAATAAGGGAAAAAATCCAAAGAAGTGTCCGCAGTTTTACGAGTAACACAACATGCCCCGTTGAAAACTTAATTAAGGATTTCAGAGAGTGGTTTATTTAAATACTGAAATCGTCGACAATAATCAACATAAGCCAACACTTTTATGCTTATATTCAATTTGTCTTATAATGTCATACTATTATATCTCTTCCTGTTTTTTGCGCAACCGAAATTTTTGAAAAATGAGAAAAAAATCCAAAAGTCGGAAATCAGTTTTTCTAAAATGTTTTTCTCGAAATATAAAAACAAAACATTTTTACGTATGAACTTATAACATTTTTTGGATCCCGCCTAATTTGGACGTTATTCATAAATAACATTAATTTAGTTTTACAATTTGAATGGAAAAAAAAAGAATTTTATCTTAAATAATGAAGTACTGAATTATTGTGTACATTACAAATAAATACTAAGCAAGATGATATGCAAAATTTGGACAGAGGAAAATTAACCTGACGATTGGCGAAAAAGCATCATATGTTCAATTTACAAGAAAGGAGAGAAACTCTGCTGTGAGAATTACAGAGGAATATCATTGTTGTGTACGTTCTACAAAATACTGACAAAAACATTATAATTGAACGTCTTCTTAAACCCTATACTAACGAAACAATTGGCGAATACCAAGGTGGATTCAGAACCGGACGATCTACAACAGACCAGATATTCTCGGTGAAACAGGTGTTTGAGAAATGCTGGGAATATAATACAGATGTGCATCAAATCTTCGTAGATTTTAAACAAGCATGCGACAGTATTGACAGAAGGCTACAGTACCAAATCATGTTTGATTTTGGAATTCCACCCAAACAAGACTCACAGTGACGAACACTGAATCTCAAGTAAGAATACAAATCGATTCCACAACCAGTCGACACCAATGGAACACTACTATTCAAGTCCAACTAGTAGCATACGCTGACGATATAAACATCCTCGCAAAATCCTTCCCTAGTGCTAAGGAGGTATTTGTCAATCAAGATTAACAATTTCTTTCAAATATGCCTAAGACCGTAGACTTCTATCGAAAGAAAGATGGAAGAATCTATTCAACGATCTCGACACATAGGTATTAAGTACACTAGATTTTAGACCTAGGTTTAACATAAGATCACAGCAGAGAAACTTATGAGCAGTATATTAATAAAATATGAATTATAAAATTGAATTTTGTCTAGTGGATCTCACCTTCCTCTCCATCGCAACAGTCATATTTTTAAAAATTCATTCAAAAAGGCAACCTTAAACGACTTAGTAATTGTTTGAATTTCTTGTCTTGGTTTAAACTCTTAATGGGCTGGGAAGACCGTTGTTATACTCACCGCACCCCAGAAGTTAAAGGTTTTTTAGAATTTCGCCGGCCTGGAGGTGGTATCAACAACATAAGAAATACGAGAACTTCCCTTTTCACTATCCTAGAGTGTAAAAGACAGATAGATAAACACATAATTGTTATCTATCCCGAAAACGTAAAGATTTTTCCAGTGGGTTTAAGTTTAGTGAGGAATGAAATATGACTTCAGTGTTTTGTTGTACGAGTACTGCACTACTTTTGCTGAACTTTTTATTTATAGTTAAATAATAGAATGTATTGTGGCGGAACAGAATAAGGTCGAAAGTTCAAGAGAATTAATTAGCGGTCCTGAACAGAGTTAACGTGATCTCATTCAATTGTTCTTGTATTGTGGCCTTAGTTTTGTTGTATAACAATGGAACATTATGGCTAGTTTGACTGTCCCCAACTGTGCCACTTTTAGTCCTCTTGTTTTGTTTTCACTTCAAGGATTTAGCCAAGGATTCATCCCTTGCTATGGAACATTCCTTTTTGTGTTTGATTCGCCGAAAGGTGTTGGCATTCAAAGCTCATAAGGATCTTTTCCGTTTTCAGATAGTTATAGTCCTGATGGTCCTGTAAGTTTTCTTGTGTCTCGTGTCTCAACTTGATTAATTAATACTGCATTCAGCACCAGTTTAGATTAATGAGGACCATCGTGTTGGATAGATAGTGCTTGTGAGGGTATGTATTATAAAGGATTCAATAGACTTAGACACATAAAACGGAAGATCATTCTCATAAATGCTTTGCGGTAGTTTTTATTGACGAATTGAGGCATACGGACAAAGATTGATGAGCTTATCTTACGTATGCTTAAGGACACTGACTACATTACGTTTTGATAGCTTGGTTAGCAGAACATGAACATGTTTCAACAATATTATCAATCACTGATCACTGAAGCTCGTTCTCCATTTTTTGTGGGTTCTCATGCTCCAATACTTCTGTCGCCATTGATTTCTTCTGCACACGCGGTATAGTCAAGCTGTTCTGGACGAGGAAATACAACAATTGGATACGTTGTGCTATTACTGTGCCCTGTATGAGAAGTTAAAGCTTAGTCAAGGGGAAAAAGATTTTTTATAGTGGTCACATGTAGGATAAATCTTAAATGGAAATTGAAAACGTGCCATAACTTGGGGCCTGTTATTGCTGTGTGATAGTTGCAAGTGTTTTTAAATTTCAGATTGAATTCGGTTAGGTTTTTGCCTAGTCAGTATAAATAACAGTTGTGTTGGATTCGGATGGACCTGGACTTGGAGTAGAGTATTGCTGAAAAATTGGAGTAGAAAAGATAGAAGAATGTTTTGAAATCCTGTAGCACTAAACTCTGAACAGAGCCATTAAATAAAAAAAAATTACAATTGGACTAACAGCTTACAGAACTGACCATGCCAATGAATTTCTTCATATGTCATACTCAAATTACATAGTTCAATTGGAACTTGTACCTAAGGCGTGTAAAGTGAACTTAACTAGCTAACACCACATGCACATATTTTATGTTAACTTTACAACGTGTAGTTTAAATATTTATATTTAATATAATTTACAAATTCATGCACTCAGAAAAATAAATGGTTGATTTCAATCATTTTTTAACTATTTTTCTAGTTGAAATACAGCTTACCAGAAAAATAGTGATAATTCTAGTTAAATTAATTAGAAAAATAGTCTATGTTCATTCTTATAATAATATAGTACATTCGTCTAATAAATTGTTGTTTTGACTTTAATATGGTAGGAAGTATCTTGTTCCTTTTTTACTAATATTCTAGTGATATTGACTAAAAAATAGTAGATATTATGGTACATTGCGAGAAAAGTAGGAATAGTAGTATTGTACTATTTTTATCCATAAAAAAGTGTATTGGTACAAAATACATATATACCTAGTTGCAGGCGGTTTGTTTAAATTTTATTTATACTTACATACTTTTTTCCAATAATTCCGTCTTTCGAAATGTTACTTTTAAGGCAAAATTATAAAAACAGTTAAGATATATTCATGGAATTTTATTTTTATAATATAACATATTTAAAAATACTTCATTCTAACAACGTTTCTGTTGTCACTAGTCTTATGCTTATGAAATGGAGGACAATTAAATTCCCTTATGTTTATAATACACAGTTCTGCAATTTTATCACCTGTGATATAAGCTAATATACTTTCATCAAAGTAAAGTATTTCATACTGAAAAGCAATAAAATATTTTTCTCCTGAATTCTTAACTTCGAAAATACTTTCCATTTCAAATATTTTTAACTTAGGTTCGGAGAGAAAAATATAACAACCTCTTCTATAAAGGGTACCTTTAATGACTGCGTCTTCAAAAGCCCGAAATAATTTATATTCATTTGAAAGTAAATTTAAGTTTATACAAATTAATTGAAAATAGTCATAATTTTTTAGATCAATTACTTTCCTCTCGTTGAATTCAAATTTTTCCTCTATTCCTTTATTTTGCAGTATTCGAAATGTGTGAATATATTGAAATTTTATTGCAACCGAATAGCATATGTTAATTCTACTTGAAGTGTTGTTTGTATACCGTTTAATAGATTTATGTTTTGCTTTAAAACGAAAACAGCTTAAATACTTAATCGGTCCGCTTTCTTTGATAATAGTTCCATAATGCGAAAGAAAATGGTGTTTGGGTTTTGAGGTATTTTTGAATATATTCATATACATTTGATTCATTTCGGCAATGCACTTAGTCAATTCATTAATTAAAATCTCATTGAAAACTGGCACGAGTAATAAATCAATAACTTTAATAGTTTTCAAAATAAATAACCAAACTTCATCTTCATGCGGTACGAGATCACCTATAATTAGAGTAAGGTGATGAGCAAAACATTTCATTTCGGTAGCTGACAACTGACATGCGCAAACGATTATTTCGTAAATGTACTATGTGTATAAGAGGAGGCTTATTACTTATTTCGCTATAACCATATGTAAAAGCTTGAATTCGGTTATTTAGTGTATCTATATTAAAAAATCGGCAATCACTTATGAAATATAAAATAGATTTGCAAAAGTTTTAATAACATATTCCTTCATAGACATCATGCATTATATCTGCCGCGTAGTTTTGAGACTCATGAAAATGTTTGATCCTATTAAAAATTTAATTTTCAACAATGCCCGTTTCTTTGGGATTGTTTATGATTAAATCAGATTCGTAATTTGATGCATTGCGCAAAAATTTACATCTTCTTTTACGTCCTTATTCATATGAAGCTTATGTATTTTACAAAACCGACAGTAATATAAAGAGTTGAATGACCGCGTGAAACCTAAGGCCGTATTAAGACCAAGGTTATCGTCCAATATAAGTCCTAATATGAAATAAACTCTTTTTTCTTCGTTTTTTATATTCAGTATAATACCTTCCTCTGCTAAACTTTTAATTTCTTCTACTAAATGGTAAAAACAAGCATCATTTCCATATGTTTTGTTGTCAGCTGATTTAAACAACATTGCGATAAATATGTTATCAAGCGTTGATAAATATTCTTTAGGTAGTACTGGTATAGAGTAATAAACGGCGGTTATTTTATCAGTACCACAATGGGATCCTAAAGGGTTATTAATTTTAAAGTCATCAACAAAAAGAAAATAAGGTATTAATATTTTGGTCTCGTTTTATGAAATCTTTTTCTCCCATAATCTACCATTAATGAAATTTTCTAAATAATTACTATTTTTAATAGATAACATGTTTTCCATAGTGCTCTCGAAAATATTGGGTAGTTCAAATAATTTCTGTAACTGAAACTTTAAAGGCATTAACACACCTTTAGAAACTTTTACATCAAGCTCTGGATTTCCCGCTTTAACAACAATATTCAATTCATTATTCAAAATAAATTGTTTAGGAGGCACGAAAAGGTTTCTAGCTTCTAAAGTTTGTAAAAGTTTATGTTCAGAAGAATATTCCTGAAATGGATTTTTTATTATAGAGCTAAGTGATCTAAGTATTGTTTTTAAATCTTCACAGTTTCTATCTACAAGTTTGTTTAAGAGTTCACTAATCAACGATGTCATGTTATCAGCTATACCCGAACATATTTCATTGACAATTTTTCGCGATAAATTATGTTCAGAATGCAATTTACAAAGAAAAGCGCAATTCGATTTTTTAAAAAAAAATTTCAAAATCATTTATATTATAATCATTACTATTTTCAGTCTGATTCAAATCACTGACAATGCTATGAACGCACTCATTATTATTGACAGAATGGTTTACGCAAGTATCATTCAACGTAGGATTTTCTTGAGGGCTATGCATTTTTAAGTGTCTTTTAAAAGAATTGATATTAAAGAATGTTTGAGGGCAAATAAAATACTTCTACATTTTTGCTTTTGCTATAAAGATATATCTTATAACTAAGTAAGTTGGGTAGCAATTTCGAAAATAATCGGAGAAACTTTACTTATTGCAAATTTATAAAAAAATCTCTCAATAAATGTCCAAACCAACTCTGATTCCAATGCATATTTTACATTTAACACCATATGTATTTTATTGCATGTATCTAAAGCATTTACAAAGTTAGTAAATTTGTAAATTACGTTTTCCACCACTACGAAAAATACTTGAATATTTGTTAGTGAGCTACCTACAGTTATAATGTATGGTTGACACGTTAATCTTATGTTTTTGTAGAAAGCTGCTCTATTTTCAATTTTTGGTAGGACGTCACTTTCAGTGTTGATGTGAATAAGAAAACTATCTTGAGATGCAGAAATACTCAGGGCGCCAGAATTCATTTTTACCGTCCTTTTTCAGTTTAATTCTACATTTTGGTTTCAATATACAACGCAATAACAAAGCGCGATTGTATCACGAGAATCTGTAAGAGAAACCATTAATATGTCAAGTGCGATAGTTTTCTAAACAAAATTTACCTTCGGATACATTTTCATCTATGAATAACCATATGTTCTTCAAGTGAGGATCTTTTACGCGTGGCAACAAATTAGGAAATTTTGTTCTAAACTCTTGCCATTTATTCAATAACCTCATAGATATTTCTTCACCGTAAGTTCTTTCAAAGTCATTGCATATCTAAGAAACACAACTCAAGTTAAGCAGGATCTGTAGATTGTAATATTATAAGAAAATTATTCTTATTACCAAAGAACATCCTTTTGGGTGTTTTAATATTGGCCACTCCGTAAAAATAGTTTTTAGCTCACAACTAGACTTGAAGGCGAAACATCTATGTTTATGAAGTTCGTTCCATTTTTTAATGCAATTTAACCAGTCACCTTGGTTGAATTTCAAAAAATTCTTATTGGTTTCTATTTGAGTTTCTAAACGATTTATAGAATAAACAAATTATTAAATATTTTTCAGAATAATTAAGCTCACCATCAAGATCATTAATCTTTTCTGTTGTGGCGTACAATTCATTTTCTAAATGTTTAATTTTCTTCCTGTTTTCGGCATATGATGATTCTGGGAATACATTTTTCCGACTCAATTGTTTTAGTTTATTGTTGTACTTATCATACAGACTCCCGCGTGCAGGGGCGATAGTCGACCGAGGTACAAAGTATATTTCCTGCAGATTTTGAAATGCACATATGTGAATAATAAATGACAAAAATAATAAGCAATTTATCTTATTAGGAATATACATACCTTAATTTCGTTTGGAAATTCTACTAAAATATGATCGGCAATTGCTTCGAGTCCCTTCACAGTAATTTTGCTGTATTTTACGAAGATATAACACACAATTAAATTTATTAGTTCAGCCCGGTGTATCTCATCGAGCTGTTTATGTACATTATAATAATTTTTTATTGATTGTCCGATATGCGTATTCAACACATCTGAAGTTAAATTCTACAGGGAGCATAACTTAACTAAAAAAAGAATTTATCTGGAAACTGGAGATGTTACGTTGGTGATTTCTGATGGAGTGTTGCATCTGGATGTACTTCCACTATGAGTGTCGGGTATATTCCTTAACCAAGAAGAGACCCTTGACGGCATAGAGAGAGTAGTGTCATCTGAATTAAAATTTGGAATCGGCTCAGTGTATCCCTAAAATCGAAATACTATTCAGTCTGAGTTCACTAAACAAGAAGAACATTGAATTTACATGCGCTTTCCTCCATTGTTTTAAGTTTTCTTTCCATAATTATTCTCATTCGTACCGACCATTTCACGTATATCAGATATATCAATGAATTTTAAGCATTCAAAGTCTAGTCCTAGTTCTATGTCAAAGAATTGTATATACTAGGTATATCCAATGAATAATCTTTAAATAATGTTTACTTACGATTAAATCTTTCGAACAAGTGAAGAAGTCCCCAAGACTCTAGAAATGTTCTTAAGTCAAGCTCTTGACTTATCAGCGCCCGTTCATCCTTTCTTTGCCAACTATTAGTTTCAGAAACTTTATTTTCACCCGAAATTTGAATCGATTCCAATATTTCCGTATCAGATAGGAATATTAAGTGATCACTTGCAAAGTCTTCTAATATAACAGAATTCACATTTTGGGAATTATCACATAACTCATTGTCCATTGTAAAACACTAAACACTAAACATTTGAGAATGAAAAATTCACTATTATTATCACCACGGGCAAAGAACAAAATTTATTCTTTAATTCTGATGGAACGATTCTCTGCATCTGAACTTTAAACATAATATGCTTCATCACAGCGGAAAATGTTAACCCATTAATAGTATAGTTATACCAGAATATAGTTAACGTTTACCATATACTGATCAATTTTTTCTATAAAATAGTTTTTGTTCAACGAAAAGTAGAAGTGTCACTAGAAAATAGTTCAACTTACAAGAAAATAGTAATTCTTCGAAAGAGAATGGTAGAAAATAGTATGGCACCAGAAAATATTTCCATTTAACCAGAAATCTGATTATTTTTCAATAAGACGTTTTCTTAGAATATTGTACTGATGATTCTTAGCAAATAATAAATGTTTACTAGTATTCTAGTTGAATCTAAAACCTTACTATATTGTTACTATTTCTTAACTAATTTTACAATTTTAAGAGAGTTTCTAGTTAACTGTTAAAAATTTGACTCAACTAGAGAAATAGTTACATTTTACTATAAATATTTCTCTCAGTGTGCACAATTAAATCTTTTTCTGAAAAAAAAGACATTCGCGATTCCGTTTTTCGTTAGGCGTTCAGATTTCTTCCCTAGATTATAACCTGAAAACACTTTATTTACACTGTGACACTCTATTTATCTACGTAGCTGAATGTTGCGATTAATATACACAAAACAATAAGTTATTTTCCATATTCTTTACAAATATATGTACCAACATAGAAAAAATTCCACAAATGATACATTTTCACAATCCAAAATAACCAAGAAACCGCAATTTCTCTTGCAGTTAGGACTGGCCATCTGCAAGACTGTCCTTTTATTGGTACTCGTAACAAAACATGCGATAAAATCATGGATACGTAACTAGGCTATAAATAGAAATAACAATCCTGCAGAAGCCAAGATAACATTTAGGAAATTGTAACGAGAAGACTATTATACAAGGCAAAAAAAGTACACATCGTACTCAGACCGAATTTCAAATATTTTTGTATAATTGTATTCTGGAATAAACTCATACAGATGAATCTATCTAATCCTCCATTAAGCAACTAAATGGACTTCTAGCAGCACTTAGTTTCAAGATTATTGCTAAGTATACTAAGTGTTTGCTCTGAAATGCATTGCTTTGCAAACAATTTAACATTTCTTCTTGCTAAGTCTCATCTTTTTTTATGGAATAAAATAATATAGTAGATTGGTAGTAAGTAGATGATCGACAAATTGTCGGAACTTTAACTTAGCGAGTAAATTCCAATCTCTTGTTTTTGTCATTTAATCACATTTTCATGCTGCCGAAACTACAAAAGATTTTCATTTGATTACTTCAAAAAATCAATGATTTAAAAATGTGCATCTCTCGATAATTTTGTCATTTTCTATAGTTAATAGTTTTGCTCTATAATATTCTTTTCTTTTTCATTAAGATTTAAGGTTACACAATTTTAAGTTTTTTGGTTTCAATTTCCGTTTTTATGGAAAATAAAAATTACTTTTAGTAATTTCAGTTAAATATTTTTTGTTATTTATGTAAATTTATTTTTTAAAGTTTTTATTTGTTTTCTTAATTTTTTATTTTCTAATTTCAATAAATATTGAACGTTTAAGTTTTTAAGTTGTCTTAAATTTAAATTATTTTTGTGATTATTTTCGATTTTTTTAAGTTAAAAGATCAATCTTTATTTATTTATAAGGATATAATTTCAAGTTTTACATTTTATTATATTTGGTTTTAAGGTTTAAACATTTCTTTTTGATTGTCAAGTTGAATTAGTTTACTTACTACTCCCATATAAAAAGTACTGTCCACGAGAATCGACCAATAACTTCAGAACGGTTGTGTATTTAGTTTTTCGTGATTATATTTTATTTTCCTTTTAAGTTTTTATTTTTTTAATTATATTTGATTTGACATTTTACTTATTTCTAAATTAGCATAGGTTTAAATTTAATTTGGTTGGAAGCTTTTATTTTTTAAGTTTTATTCAATTAATTCATTTTTTAAAAAAATTGTTTTTTATAAAAATTTATTTTTTAAAAAAATAAGTTTTGTTTAGTTTTTTGAAGATTTATTTTAGTTAAATCGAAATTACGTTACGAACGCTGGAAATTTAATAAAATGACGAGTTCACAGCTAAGCAAAAAATATATATGTGTTTACTGAACAATGTAGAATGTACGATGTAGATCCTAAAGCAATATTTTCTTTCAGATGAAATTTAAATAAGTTCTACTTCACATTTAAGCCATCTAGATGATTTACTTATAATAATCAATGGCACAACAGCCCAAATCGGGCCTAGGCCTTGAAGTAATGCTAGAGTTACTTCATTACTAGACCAACGGAACACTAGGAGGTGAAGTGGTCAGCCACACGCTCGTCCGTGATTATTACCTCGATTTTAACTCAGGTACTCATTTACAGCTGAGTGAACTGGCACCCAATCCCATTCCCGAAAATTACTTGTCGCCAAGCAGATTCAAACCTGGTACCAGGTGTACCGAAGGCAAGTGCTCTAGCCACTAAGCCACCCAGACTACTAGATGATTTACTTACAGTGATTCATTTACGAATCGTAAGTGAATATATTTGTGAACATCTATTTTTTGTGAATCGTCATATTCAATGCTGTGGGTTTGCTGGGTGAATTGTAATTAATTATTTTTTCTTTAATTTTAGCTTTATGTAACTATAATTTTGTTCAATCTTAAAGGTGATGAACATTTTTAATTTTAACAGGTTTCCGTCTAAAATATTTAAGCTCTAACGAGCTTAAATTTAGCCCTGTTTTCTCATTTAACCAATAATACCGTGTACATTTTCATGCATTTTAATCAGCTTAAAACAATATACTTCTCTGTTCTACTGTTGTATACATGTCGTATATCCGGCAATTCTGCTTAAATCGTCAGCAACTAGAAAAGGCTTAAAATCCGCCATTTGTGCTTCAAGTAGGTAAAATCACTATAGTTTACTTTACAGTCGCTATAATAATCTGTGGATTTTAAGAAACTTAGAAAATCGATTACACCTTTATTTACTCACTAATTTGTATTCAACTTTATCTTCTCTTTCTTTGAATCATTTGTTTCCACTAAAACCGTTGAGCGATAAAATCACAAGTATATGAAAACCTTAACAAAAATTATCTGAAAGTGAAAAAGGTAAGAAAAGAGGATTATTTAAAAATCGAGTAACAAATTTAGCTTGGAAAGTTCACTGAAAAGGAGATTACGTCCAATGTCTAACAACATTTTAATTAAATTTTTCTATCGAATGTATCTATACGCTCAATGTAAAAGCACAGCGATACATTCTTAGATTTCATGATAGGTGATAGAATTAGTTCGGACTACTATTTTTTTGCCCCTTTTTAAAAAGACTCTAAAATACAGAACTAAAATACCAGTGATAGAAGGAATTGTGACAATTAAAATTGTAGATTGAAAATAAGAATAATAAGGAACGAAATTTCGGGAAAGTTTATCCTTTATCGCTCATGCTAAAAACGCCTGCGTACAAAACTACAATTGTACCTACTAGCTTTTCAATTTCGTTATAACATTAATAAAATAAGTTTCTTTAGAACTCTTTATCGTAATAGAACTTGAAACATTCGAATTAATTTTTTTTACGAGTATTACAAAACTTCTTGGACTGTAATTTTCCGCGTTTTAAAATGCCCTAGAGAAATTCATTTTATCAAATTGTAAGTGATTCAAATTTTTTCTGGTAGGTATGGATTTGAAAATTTTCACTTATTCAGTAGCTACATATTCTTTCTTCAGATTTCGAGGAACGACCATTGAAATTTAAGAGTATTCCTAGTACGCGTTTGAAAACTGACTCTTCAAATAATCCCGTTCGGAAATAACGATTGAGGGGTTGGAGTGAAAGTTAGTGAAAGTGTTAATTTTCATATTATCTTAATTTTCAAAGATCGACATATTTTCAATTCCATTCCCACTTTAACCTCTTATACACCTCGATCAATAATTTTACTATAGCTGGGATGAGGTTCCACACACAATTTGATACTGTTTTTTGGATATTCTCCCGAAATATTCTGGAGATATCAAAAGTGGTTTTCGAGATAAACTGCTCTCTTCAAAAAATATACATATTGGACATACTCAAACATACTCAAACGAACTTAAACAAATTTGCTTCTATGGTAGCTTCTCACCATGAAAAATTCCATTCTTATAAAAATTGGTAAAAAAAATAAAATAATATTGCTGTTGACGGGATTCGATTCGGCGCTCTTAGCGTTGAATTTCATATATCATAGCGAACAACCAAAAATTACACCAAATTGGTTGAAATATTGGGTGATCTTCAGTGCCACCTATAGTATAAGGAGGCGAAGGCAAGAATGTTACTTAAATTATAATTCACGGTAATGAAATTAGTTTCAACATCGCCTACATAGAATAATCCCAAGCAATGCCACCAGCTGTAAGGGTGTTTCGGATTTAGGCTTGATACACCCTCTGACGAGCTTCTCACCATGAAAAATTCCATTCTTTTAAGTGAATTACTTATTTGCCTTTTTAAGGTAATATGTTGTATGTTCTATAATCAGCAACACCTTTGCTTATTGCAAACAATATTTTCCAGACAGTATTTACAGCAAATGGCGCCCAGCGTAGGGCACGAATGCACTACCTCGAAATTTAAGGCTTAACAGCCTGTGCTAGCCAGACCGTAAGCTGTCATAGCAGAGGTCAGGGCAGTGCTGCAATTTCTCCTTTAGTTTCCCGTCCGTAAGAAATACCTATTGATCCACCCTAATTACTAGACCATCAGCAATTCCATGAAAGTCATTCATTCTTTTTATTGGAAGTTACTCGCATTATTCAAATTGTTGTGTCACTAGTCACGATGTCAATATGGCGAGGTACTTTGAGCGCTGATTATGCCAAACGACTCGCCGCCTTATAAGTATACATATATTGCCAGTGTTAAAAGAATGGTAAATCCGTGCAAGAATACTATGCTGATCCCGAAGTATGTATACAAATTTTATATGTTCGTCTTTTTTCTCCGCACAAAATAGGCTTTCATACATGTCACATATTTGCATGTACATATTCATGGCATGGTGTAACCTCTTCCTGTTGCCTCTGTAAAACTAAAGGAGCTTTACAGAATTTCTATTCGTATTCAGGTGATCACTTTACGTAATTGCTAGTACGATGTAAACGTGTCAGGACGACGGTTGTTGCCAAAATTTTTTCGAGTTCTTACACAAGTCTTACTACGCGTTGCATGTACTCGTATTACGCTCGGAATAAATTACACCTTCAGTGTTTCAAATTTGTGAAAATATCAAAAAAATTATGCCAAGACTGTTCACGAGCATTGTTTATACTTCTGAGATTTAATCTAGTGAAACTTTGTCCATTCTTCCAATGCCTGTTGAAAGTTTCTCGAGTGGATTTCAGTCACGCATAAATTTGCATTTTCACTTCTTTCCCGATATACATTTAAAGCTGAAATCTACGAATCGAAATTACCGTACGTGCACTTATTGATTTTTTGAAAAAGAGAAATTTTCTCATAGATTTTTCTTAAAAATATTCAATTTGGCATTTATTTATTGAATGTCTTACAATCCATGGTTCTTTAAATTGTTGTTCGTCAGATTTTACGAGAATCACATATTTCTTTAAAAGAGAAATCATAAATATCTAGTCCTACACAAAAATTATTCAAATCAAAAAGTAAGAAAATAAAATAACTGATAGACAAAATTTTTTTTATTTCTTTTATTTGAAAACCAGCACAATGTTACAATTTAGTATAATTAAAAAAAACTCAACGGTAGTACTGAAAGGAAATTGTTGTTTAAAAATTATCATACTTCTTTATAATCCTTATTTTTGTAGGATGGCTAAGGATTTAAGTCGTTGGTTTCTTTGATGTAGCAACTTGCGATCTAAGTCTCCACTAACAATTAATTTTTTTTTAAAAAAAAGCAAGTCCAGAAATGTTATCTTAGTCCTTTGCACACAATTTTAAGCAGGGTATGAAGTCAGAAATTTCAAGAGCTCAACTTTCTCATCGCTAACAAAAGACTAGGCCATTTCCAACCATCAAATCAGCTAATTATAAACTTCGAACTTTTGATTTCTTTCACCAAATATATGAAATTCAATGACCCTGAATAAAAAAAGAGCTAATAAAATCTCAAGAGGCAAAGGTATAAATTAAATAACTTTCGGGCGAATGAACCCTGCTCATTGTTTCAGAATTTCAATGGAGGAAAAAATTTTGATTTCGAATAAGGAACAAGGACATTTCCTTAGAAAACATTAAGAGGAGGCCAAAACTTCGCATTAAAGCCAATCACCCCTTTGTGTCCGAAGGCTCAACATAAAAGTCCCGTTAAATAAACGGCGACAAGTACAAAATACGTAGCAGTATCCACACAGTATACGAAAACTTCTAAGATGGCAAGATATTTGAGACTGAAGTTAACGACAATGGCCCTTTTTAGATAGACATTCCTTTAGATGATACGAACAAGTGATTTAGCACATTGTTAAATTAAATTGAGATAATTTAAGAACTATTCTTAACAAAGCTATTTTGTTTGAAGAAATTATTTTGTAATTTTTTTTTTTAAATCATTACTAAGCTCTTGTTTATTTATTTATTATTGATTACTGATTACTTATAACAAAAATTACAAAATATAAAATAATTAGAAAAAATAGAAAATAAGTACAAAAATACATCATTATATCCGTACACTCATAAATGCCTAAATATAATATTACATTATTTATTTGATAAAGCCGATTTTAACTGTTGAACAGAAATGTTAAAGTCAATTTGACTGTAATTATAATTAAACATAACACAGTCACGATCGACTGCAAGCCAATCGTATGATACTCTAGATGAAATACTGAACTCCGATTTATATTTTAGTTGGGAATATATCAAAAGAATAAGGAGTGCACATACAATTATTTACAGGTAGAAACTTTTGTATAGTGGCTACTCGATGGATGGTTAAACGATTTCTTTAGTTATAGTGAGTTCCATAAATTAAGTTGGGACATTTTTACATAATTTTTGTATGGCAACTACATGAAGGACTTACGGGATATTTTTCATATTAATACCTTCAGCTGCGACTATTATAAAATCAACGTATGCAAAATTTCAAAGTCGTAACTTAAAGCGTTCTAAAGTTATCGTTCAATATTGGTGAACACGTGTTTTAAGAACTTTTGTATGGCAGCTACCCGAAGGAGTCGATGGATTGCGCTAATTAATGAACTCGGTCTTGCTTTTGATATAAAACTAATTCCTGTAAAATTTTGATTCCCTGCTTTAACTCGTACTAGAGTTATAGTGGATTCTGTAACTTGTATACATTTATGTAGGACTTTTGTAGGCTGCTACACGAAGGACTAATTCGATTTGCATCATATTCGGAACTTTCGTTTCAAACATTGCAAACTTTAAGTATTCAAAATTTCAAGCTCCTAACTTGAAGCATTTGAGCAATAATTGTGAATATGTGTTTTAAGGACTCTTGTATGGGAGGTACCCGAAGGAGTGGAAGGATATCGCCCATTAACGAGCTTAGCCTTACTTTTTCCATTTTACAGGTTTTCGGCCACAACTAAACACAAAATAATATATAACTTTTTTTCGTCCGAGGCGAATTTTTCGGGCTGGATTAAACTTATAATACTCTATATGATTTCATATAGAGTATAAAAATGCGTGAAAGAGATGTGTTTTTAAATGTACAGTAGCATCAATATAAAGAAGCTGATATTAGCATAATTCTTATCGCTTGTATATCTAGCTATTTCGATTAATAAGACACAGTGAGTTTGGATCTACATTGATGTCATCCGTTTTATTCCTAACTCCTTAAAGAAATCCACGTTCTCCTCCTGCATTTCTAGTTCCAAACCAAAAATAAAAAATCTGCCAACAGTCTGGGCGCAACTTTATTATTTTATGAGTAGAAGTCCGAAACGTGCGACTGACAACCTAGAAAATAACGTTCCAAATAGCCTCCTGGTTATTTCTATAATGAGTCCACTATCATAGTACTACATAAGTTCCAAGTTTCAGCCTCCTAGCATAAGTGGTTCCTGAGATCTGGAAACCAACATTTTTCGTCTAAAACGCTCCCCCCTCATCCCCCTTACACCCCCACTCCCTTAAATAGATACCATCCGTAGGGGTTCACCCAATCTACCCACCATAAAAATTTCAACTTAATACCTCAACGGGTTTGGAAGCTACGCGCCTTCAAACGATTTTGCGTACGGCGTATACAGCGGACAGACAGAAATTTTTTTTTTTGTTTTTTTGGTGTTTTTTAGCCCTAAAACGTGTAAATACAAAATTTCAAGGTAGCAAATTTTTTTGAAATTTCAGGTCGATCACAATACTTTATTATTAAAAAATAATAAAGTAAAAGGAAATTCTTTCTAAAAACTCTATGAACTCGAACTTACTTTTTCTGTGATCTCGCCAGTGGCGGATCCTGTTGCTGTTGGGGGGGGGGGGCGGACATTTTTTTGATTTGACTATTTTGTTTGATCAAGTTCTGTGAGAATTCAGCTACATAGACTGCACTTAGCAAAAACAGGATCATATTGTTTTCATCTTATTATGGGTCATTCCATCAAGAATCGCCAAAGTTGTGACCTTACCATTTCCGATTCTTTTCAAAATGTTTGTAATTGAAGAACTAGTGAAAAAAATAATTGAAATTTAAGTTTTTGTTTCTATCTCATTTTTTAACTAACAAAAACAACAACAATCTTTAAAATAAGCCCTACTTTATTATTCAAGGATAAAAATTACCGGAGATATGAATTTTCAAAGAGGACTCGGACATCTTTTTTGGGAATCTTTAACATACTATAACTAACAAAAAAAATGAGATAGGAACAAAAACTTGAAATCATATTTTTTTCACTAATTCTTCGAGTACATAAATTTTCAAATGAATCGGCGATGATAAGGTCACACTCATTCTTGATTAAATTACCCTTTTTCTATAAAATAATTGAGAACCACCATAATGTTCTTCGATTTTTTTGACCCCGATCCCATTGAGATTCCAAGTTAATTTTTTGATATTTTTTAAAAAACAGTATAACCTACAAAATATAAAAAAACCCGTTTTGAGATATTCAAGGATAAAGGACAAAATCATTACCCTTGAAAAAAATTTCAAGGATAATTTTTATTGCGACAACCTTCCCCTTTAAAATAAGCCATATTTTATTATTCAAAGGGGACTCGGACACCATTTTTGCGAAAACTTTAACATACTATAACTAACAAAAAAAATGAGATAGAAACAAAAAATTAAATTTCAATTATTTTTTTCACTAGTTCAGTACAAACATTTTCAAAACAATCGGAGATGGTAAGGTCCCAAAATTTCGTCATTCTTGGCGGTTCTTGATGAAATGACCCTATTACCTACGCAATATGTTGTCTTGTAGTCTTTTTATCATGGTGCGTTTACACTCACCCTTGAGGCTCGCCTCGAGGCGAGCCTCTACCCCCATCAGGTCATTGCAAACCGGTTTTCGTCGGCTGTGTTCTTTGCTGTGTTGAAAGCAATTTACGCTCAACATGCCTTTGCGGCGCAACTTGCCTATAAGTGCGAAACCACAGAAATACGATGAGCTGCGAATTGTGTGGTACCACAGTTCATTGTATATGTGTACACATATGGAAGCGTGTGTCGGAGAAAAAGTTGATGAATGTTAGACTCTTGCGACTGCACGAGCCATCTGATTGGTTGATTTTATGGTGGGGATAGAGGCGCGCCTCAAACGTTGAGTGTATGGTAAATCCACCATCATGGTTCTGTTCTGTGCTTTGCATTGCACCACAGAACTACAGTAAATGCTAATTACAGTCCACATTGCAGTGGAGTAAAAAAATCGGAGAACGGTTGAAGTATGTATGTTTAGAAAATTCGAAAATTGCTCTTGGGGGCCGCCCCCTCCGCCCCCCCCCCTGTATCCGCCAATGGATCTCGCAGTAAAATTATGGCTTGAAGAAAAAGCGGCAGTATGACAAAACACACAAGGATGCAGATTCCTGGTCAAATACATATTCTGTTAAGATGTACGGAAAAGGACATGTAATTGACAGAGTATGTTTTAAGTTTCAAAAAACAAAGTTTATATTATAATAGTTCGATCCGATCTTATTTTTAAGGGCGGTAATATAGCATCTATAAATCTATATTATTTTCGGTTTCATCGCTTTGTTAAATTTTTTCGTTCTGTTCAAATATGATGTATATATGTACATATACTGATGTATGGAGCTAACAAATAGACATCAAAATTGGATAAATAATGGCCATATGTGAAACATCATCGCTCTCATTACATCCTCATTTCGGCATGAAACACATGTTCTTTGTAAGCAAATTTTAAGATACTTTTGCTACAACCGTTCAAGGCAGTATGAATACTTTAAGCACACGGAAATAATGTCGTATACTCACCTGAATACCTTCGCACAGGTACACTAAATTATTTCATAAATAGATTAAGGATTGTTGTTTTATAGCGTGACTACTTTAACCGGTAAATTATATGTACCTAGGAAATTAACCTGTATATAGGCACAAACATCACAAGGAATTGTTGGAAAGATGTGTGATTCGCGCGAACTACTTGAACAAAGCACATTTACGAGTAAAAGATTCTTAATTTAGATCATTAATAATGTCCATTGGCACGCTATTCTATCCGCAAAGAGGTAAAGATACTTTCGAGATATGACATTGGACGTATCTACCTATACCTTAAACGTTAAGACAACTTGCAAAGAAAATAACTTTAAAGCGAAATTTTATGCAAAACGACAGAAACGATTCGCAAACAAATCTTTCACAACTGTGTAATTTGTAATTCAAATAGAGCTGCCACTGTGTTAAATTGTCGCCAATTTGAAATCTTTTCTCAGGTTAACTTATGGATAATAACGGTACACTGCAGCCACCTGACAATAATTAACATTCTCAAGTTTGCCCCTAAAACTCAAGCTTAAGGACTTTCCGGACGGGATGCCTGCAGTCAGTATGGAAGTTAATTATTTGGAATATTTATGAAATATTCATGAACCAAATTCAAAATTCCCGAGCCGGCAAAAAAACAAACAAATAGAGAAAACTCTTCAACTTTTAGAATATTGGATACTGAAAGTTAATGAAATTCGTAAGTAAATGAGATTTATGATTTCAGAACGGTGTTCACTTCACGATTATTTAATTATGGTAACGAAATTTAATGTTGACTTTAAAATTTACCTGTATTCAATTGCTTGTAATATCATAAACAGCTGTTTTGAGCTTGAAAGTTAGTTTGGGAAAAATTAGTTTCAACCCAATTAACTCAACACTACTTAAACTTTATAACAACTATAAACTCAACTAAACTTTCAATTCAACTCTTCTTAAAATCTGTGTCATCTCGGCTTTATATTAAAATCCTCACTCTACACTAAGATTAACTATTAATTCAACTCGAAATTTAACTTTCAATTCAAATCTTATATAGCACTCAAGTGAAGTTTGAATTCAAATTTTAACAAAACTTTAAACTCAACTCGCTACTCAACTTGAAGCTTAACCTTCGTTTTCATTTTACTTTATTATTTTAATAATAAAGTATTGTTATCGATTTAAAAAAAAATGTACTACCCTGAAAAATTTTTTTTACACATTTCATAACTAATAGACACCAAAAAAGCAAAACAAAATTTCAGTCTGTCTGTGAGCCGTCCGCCGTACGCAAAATCGTTTGAGGGCTTATAGCTCCCAAACTCTATTAGCTATTAAATTGAATTGATTTTTTTTCTGGATAGACTGGTGGGCCTCTTGAAGTCACCACTTTTTGCAGGGGGGAGGTTTGAGGGGGAGGTGGGGGAAGCGTTTTGGACGGAAAATTTTGGTTTCTAGATATCAGCAACCGCTTATGTTAGGAGGCTGAAACTTGGAATTTATATAGAGCTTCGATAGTGGACCCATTTGCAAAAAAATTGCTGATATGGGTGAAGGGGTGTGGGAGTGTGGGGAATAACAATGCGTCCGAAACGCTCGAAAGCCAAGATCGAGACATTCTAAAATCCGTATCTCCTAAACGGTTAATGTCACCAAATTAAAACTTAATTAAAATCTGTAGGTATACTAGGAAAATATATTGCAAACCAATTTTTGAGAAGGGCAGTGACGTACGGAGGTGGGGGGTGAAAAAATTTAGATTACGATATCTCACGAACCAATTGCACTAGAGAAGTAAAAGTTCGGTTTTTGTATAAAGGTTGACAAATAAAGTTTGCCGAAATTAAAATTTTTTAAGGGGGTGGTGGGGCATGGAAGTGGAGGGGATAAGAATTTTTCTAAAAAATCACGTCTTATATCTCAAGAATAGTGTAAGAAAAATGCTTAGAATTTTTATCAGAAGTAGACCTAATAGACCCCTAGCAGAAAAAAAAATTTTGGGAGTATGGTTAAAGAGGGTGAGGGTGGGGAGGGTGAAAGGAAAAAGTCCCGATTTTTATATCTCGAGAATTTATAATGATATAAAGCTGAAACTTGGTATTTGGATAGAGCTATAGTAGTAGAATGTTGGAAAAATATAATTTTAGGGGTAATATGGCACGGTGGTGGGGGTTGTTTTCCTAACTATAGAACAGCTTATGTTACAAAGTTGAAATTTGGTATGTACATATATATAAGTAATCTGAGTAATTCAAATATCCATTGGCGTTCGGAAGGGGGGCAAAAAAAAATTTTCAGTGAAAATGGAATGCATATATTTTCACGTTTATCGTCATATCTAGTAGGTCTTTCCAAATATTGAATTCATTTGATTATATAGCATATGTATGGCAGCAATTAAAATGCATATCACAACCGCATATGGTGCAACATTTTTGTTATGTTTATTATTTTGTATTGTTTTTTGTTTATTGTTTATGAAAGTATGTATACAATGAGACGGTTAGTCTCTACAATTTGTTTACATAATAAGTTTGCAAGAAAGAATAAGAATGATTTTCAAGAAATAAAAAGAATAAATAAAAAGAAAAAGAAAAAGGAAAGTTAAAGTTAAAGAGAAGAATGAAAAATGGTATCAAGCAATTAATGAAGTAATTAAAGTGTAGCAAGCAATATGAGAATGAAAAGTATTAAAAGAAAGAAAATACGTATATAAGAATATGTATTTATAAGTTCTATTTTGTACTATTTAGTTCATGTTGTGAACAATGAATAAAAAATTGTTGGTTTCAGCGTCAGAGGAGTTTCTTTTGTGAACACGAAATATCCCGACTGGAATTCATCGCTGCCTTCCCTATAGCAATTAAAAACATGACAGTTTAAAAATCTTTACTGAAGAAGACCAGTTCGAAAGCTGTGTTGGATTATGTCTGAAGGAGCTGATATGATTTGTGGGGGTACTGCAAATAAAACACAAAATTCTTACTCAGCTTTTCTTTGGGGATAATATAAAAGAGTAGGGTGTTTCGATTTCGTAAAGCTCTCGTGTTGATTTACCTATTTACCAAATGATGTAAAACCACTTGTCATTTAAATTACATTCCGAACTAAACATACGAGCATAATAAGGAAATACTGTAATTGGCTACAGCGAATAATTTTCCTATTACATTTATAACTCCGCATTTGCAATTTCAATTTAGTTCGAAATCAATAATTAGGTTATATGAATATCCGAAAGCATGAATAAAGGGATAATATTTATAACTACGTTATTCCGAATGTAGTTATCCGTGATGTTATAGTCTGTGTTCGATCACTTTAACAACACTTCGACTAATATTTGCTTTTCGTTCACATATAGATTTCATTGGCTTTGTTAGTTCTTTGTGAAAACTACACTTCATAACTGAAAGCTCGATTGTTGCCCTTACTGATACTTGAAGATTAGACAAGAGCTAACATTTTTAAGGGAGGTGGTGGGGTGTGGGGTGGGGGGTGAAAAACTTTGGATTACTATATCTTCCGAACCAATTATACCAGGAATATAAAATTTTGTTTCTGTATATGAGATCATAAGAGAAGTCTAATGCACGAAAGTGGGTGGATAGCAATTTCTCAAAAAATTTCATTTTTATATCTCAGGAACCGTATCAGATATGATCTTGAAAATTTTACAGGAGTTGGGATCGGTAAACCTCTAGTAGGAAAAAAAAATTTAGTGGTGGGGGTGTAGGGGGCAATGGTGAAAAGGGGTAGAAAGGAAACAAATTCTGATTTTTATTTCTCGAAAACCGTAATGAGTGGAAAGCTAAAAATTTAGGATTATATAGAGCCACTATAGAGACATCCTAGAAAAATAAAATTTTTTATAGGGGTAGCAAGGTACGGTGGTGAGGGGTGGTTTCTTATATCTCAGAAACGGCTTATGCTAGAAAGTTAGTACGTATATGTAGATGTGCAATTAGAGTAACTAAAGCAAAAAAAAAGTTAAGATTTTTATTGGCGTTCAGAGGTTGAGTAAAAAAAATGTCCGTGAATCCACATTTTCACGAATTTCGTTAAAACTTTTAGACATGCCGAGCTATCAAAGCAATTTTACTTCTGCGGGCTATTTATATAAGCGCCTAGTAACGATCTTCAAATTTTTTTGATATCCAACCCCTAAGGGGGTGTAAAGTGGTTGTGTACATATTCACCAATATTCTGATATATTCCTAAGGTATATTGAGATTTGGAATTCACTTTTACTTCTATAAGCTTTAAACGTAGTAGGGGAAAAACTCGATTTAAGTATTTTTCTCTATTAAACCCCCTGGGGGTATTGTTCAAGATTTCACTGACTCCGAAAATCACTTAATTTTAATGTGATCGAATTCGCTTTTACTACTATGAATTATTCTATTGATAAAAAAAATACGTAAGTAAATAAAAAAAATCTGCCGACAGTCTGGGCGCAGCTTTATTATTTTATGGGTAGAAGTCCGAAACGTGTTTAATGGTAAGATACGGTGTTGGGTACTATGCGACTGACAACCTAAAAAATAACCAGGAGGCTATTTAGAACGTTATTTTTTAGGTTGACAGTCGCATAGTACCCAACACCTTATCTCACCATTAAACACGTTTCGGACTTCTACCCATAAAATAATAAAGTTGCGCCCAGACTGTTGGCAGATTTTTATTAACTTTTTGGATTTATGATTGTAGAAAAAATAAAAAAATTTCAGACGGGAATAAATTTACTGCACTCTCTAAATTAAAATAAATATTGTCATAGAATAGAAGTGTTTACTATTAGTAAAATATTCAACAACAAAAATAGCAGAAGTCATGGTAATAAATTTTTATGAATTATCAAAGGAAATTCTTGATGTTTAAAAATCGAAAATTTATAGTCACCCCAAAACTTTAAAATAACTAAATTTGTTTCTATAAGCCCCCTCCCCTTAAGATTTCTGACGAGTATAGGCAAGAATTTTAACAGTATATTTTATTAAGGGAGTATCTTATATTATACAGGCTCTTACTAGCAACAACAAAAAACTGGGCGCAACTTTATTATTTTCGGGCAGAAGTCCGGAACGTGTTTAATTCTGAGGCGCGGTGTAGGTTACTATGTGACTGAAAACCTAAAAAAGGTTCGGGAAGCGGTTAGAATGGAGTCGCGCTAGAATACTTAAACGACGCTGTCACATATAACATATGAATTACATAATTGAGTCATACTCCGGGCAGAGGTCTATGGTAAGTCATAGTATAATATCAGTTAATACGCGATTAGGAGGTTTATCGTGATTAGGTTTTTGGCCATTACATGAAATCGGAAATGCATTTGTAGGCGATTATATAAAAAGTCGGTGGAAGTGAAAACCAATCTGGTATCTCATCAATCCTAAGAAATATGTCCAAAGCCTTACGTCCTATTGGAGTTGAATATCTAAAAATACTGAAATCAACTTTTGACGATTATGTAGGAAGCCTTAGGAAGTAAAAATGAATTTGATATCTCATTAGAACTAAAAAATATGTAGGAATTTGTGAAAACATATGCAACCCCCTTGCACACTCTTTGGGGTTGAATATCCAAAAATCCTGAAATCAGTTTTTAGATATATATAAAGAAAGCCCAAGGAAGTGAAAACCAATCCCATGTTTTATCACTCCTAAGAGATATGACGGAATTCGTGAAAACGTGTTCAACCCGTTTATACACTCTTAGGGGTTGAAAAAGAAAAAAATTTTAAAACAAGTTTTAGGTGATTATTAAACAAGCCTGTTTAAGTAAAAAGTTATTCGATATCTAATCAGACCGGAGGGATATGGCCGAATTCGTGAAAATGTATACAACCCCCTTACACAACCGTGGGGGTCGAATTTCAAAAAATCCTGAAAACCCTTTCTAGGTATTTATATGAAGAATCCGTACAATAAACATGAATTCAATATTTGGAAACACCTAATAAATATGACGAAAATCGTAAAAATATATGCCTTCCATTTTTACTGATAATTTTTTTTGTCCCCCTTCCGTACGCCAATGGATATTTGAAAATTTTTTTGATCTAAATAACTTTTCTAGTTGACTTACATATACATACCGACTTTGTAGCATAAGCCGTTCTATAGTTAAGAAAAACACCTCCCACCCCCGTACCATACTACCACTATAAAAAATTATATTTTTTTAACATGCTACTACCATAGTTCTATCCAAATATCAAGTTTCAGCTTTATATCATTATAGGTTCTTGAGATATAAAAATCGGAACTTTTTCTTCTTCATCCTTCCCCACCCTCACCCTCTACACCCCCACCCGCAAAATGAGGTTAGAGGTTTATTGGACCTACTTCTGGTAAAAATTCTAAACATCTATCATACACTGTTCTTGAGATATGAGACGTGATTTTTTAGAAAAATTCTTATCCCCTCCACTTCCATACTCCACCGCCCCCTTAAAAACTTTTACTTTCAGCAAACTTTATTTATCAACCTTAATATAGAAACCGAATTTTATTTGTCTAGTGCTATTGGTTCGTGAGATATCGTAACTTAAAATTGTTCGACCCCCACCTCCGTACGCCCCTGCCCCCTTTCAAAAAGTTGTTTCTAATCTATTCTCCTAGTATACCCACAGATGGTCATCAAATTTTAATTTCGTGACATTAACCGTTTAGGAGATATGGATTTTAGAATGTCTCGATCTCGGCTTTCGAGCGTTTCAGATGCATTATTATTCACTCCACTCCCACACCCCTTCACTCATATCATCAATATTTTAGCAAATGGGTCCATTATCGGTGCTCTATATAAATTCCAAGTTTCAGCCTCCTAGCCTAAGCGGTTACTGAGATCTAGAAACCAAAATTTTCCGTCCAAAACGCTTCCCCCACCTCCCCCTAACACCCCCACCACTCAAAAGGTGGGCACTTGAAGGGCTCTGCTCAGTTTACCAACAAAAAAAAAATCAACTTAATAGCTCAAAGAGCTTGAGAGCTATAAGCTTTCAAACATTTTGCGTACGGCGGACGGCGTACAGCGTACGGCGCACAGACGGACTAAAATTTTTTTTTGCTTTTTTGGTGTCTATTAGTCATGAAACGTGGAAAAAAAGTTTTTCAGGGTAGCAAATTTTTTTTTTTTAAATGCGATAACAATACTTTATTATTAAAATAATAAAGTAAAATGAACTTTGACTATTTAGGGTAAACTACCCGGTTTCGGGCCCCCTTAAGAGATTTTTTTAGTTCCAAAACTTAGTTTTATCTTAGTGTGTACCCAGCCTTGACCTATATGCTGAGGAGGACATCACCCACATTTTGTGTGAGTGTCAGGCGGTTGCAAGGAGGCGACTGAGGTGGCTGGGCAGTCTTTTCTTTGAGAATTTGGAAGACCTGAGGTCAATAGGGCATGATAAGCTAGTCAAGTTCGTTAGGGATCTGGGTTGTTTAGGGGATGTTTAGTGACCTACGAGGTTCTGAAGGGATCGCTATGGGCCCATTTGGTGCCTAGTGTGCGCGGTGGCGGAGCGCTTCGCCCCTTCTTAAAACTAAAACTAACTAGTGTGTACCCATTATGTAAAAAAATTATTGTTTTATATTCGTCATAATGTACTTTTTCTATTTTGATATCACAATTTTAACTAATAATAAAAAAAAATTAAGAAAAATAAATTTTAATGAAAAAAGGCACCATGCCCAGTTTCGGGCTCTCTTCCGACCAGTTTCAGGCCATGCCAATTTCCCAGTTTCGGGCCCCTGTATAGTAACAAATAATTGCAATGTTGTAGAAGTTAAACGTAGGGTACTATTATACAGGGTGTTTGGCACTCCGTGTGCCACCTTGTAAGGGATTATTCCTTGATATATTTGGAGAAAAAAATGGTTGTACAGGGTGGGTCAATTTTGAATATTAGTGGATATACAGGGTGGTTAAGAAAAGTGTTTTTGACTCACTTAAAACGTTATATCTTGAAAACGAATAATCACAAGGCATAGTGTTATAACTCGTTTTTAGGCAATCGAATTACCTTTCATTTGATGTAACAGTCTAAATTGTAACTGCACCCAATCTTGAGATATTTACTCGAAAACACAAATTTTTGCTACGCGAACCCTTAAAATTCAGTGATCAATGTAGTTTTTCTCGGAAAACCCCATTATAAAAATGTTATTTTAATTTTATTTTTTTATGAGCCGTATTATTACCTACAAAAGTTGCATACATATGTATGAGTTACGATTAACATTTTGACAACCACTACGGTCGCGTCTCTTTTGTTCTAGCTAAAGACGCAAATGCGAATAAAATAAAAATCTAATGAGTTGCAATGAATGTTAAAACAATGAAGAAAAATACATTAACAAAATTTGTTGAAAATAAATTGTGAAAGATGATGATCGTGTCACCTGTAGGTGACATTGGGAATTAACGGGTTAACCATTCACACTCATAGCTCTTTTATTAAACAGGGCCCGAAACCGGCATGGAAAATTTACATCACAAACCCTAATTTGGGCCCCCTGGCCCGAATTACGATTTTAAGCATATCTTAGTCCGATTTCGGACCCCCCAAATTTTTACTTATTTTTGCATTTTTATCATCTTTTGTTTTTTTAAAGAAATTTTACTTTCATTTTGCTTTATAATTTAATATCTTACTTACTGTTTTGTTTAAAACCGTTCACAAAACTATGCGTTAAAACTAACTCGCGCTTAGCAAAATACCTAAGGAAATGCGAAAACTTGATGTGTCATCTTCAAATATTCCAGAATGATTGCACTGGTTACTTAGAGTATACAAAGCGGCAAAGAAATTAATTCAGAACATCTTAAGCAGCTCAAATTAGCAATTGAATAGTATTTTATTTAGACGGAGCTTAGTATAAAGAGAAAAACAACAGGGGGGCCCGAAATAGGCGGGGGGGCCCGAAACCGGGTAGTTTACCCTATGTTAGAAAGATGAAATACGTTATTTTTTGTTTCAATAAAAGAATTTATTGCCCAAAAATTTTGGAAAAATCATGTATATATTTGCTTTCATGCTTCACAGTTGGTGTACTGGATGTATGGCTAAAACGCTAAAGTAGCGATGAGAGTGTTATGTTAGTTAATTGCTTACCCTACCTGTTAGCAGATTTCTTAATAATCCGAATAAACTTATCGCCACAGTTATCTTCACTGATATAGGAAAAAAATTCTACATCAAATCTACTTCAATGAAATATCATTGGAAATGACAATTCGATGTGTCCTTTAAAATACACTCTCTTCGGAACATATGAAAGAATTTACAATCATAATTCCACCTTTATTTTAATTTTTCGCTAAAAACACATGATTTTATTCTATCTTTTTTAGTTTTTAAACCTTGGTGGTCTCATTCCTTATCATATGGAAAGGGAATCAAAAGGATCCTCTCATTCTTACAGCCTGACCAACGAGCAATCTTCATTCACTATTCTGGTCTATTCAACAAAAACCATTGAAATGAAAAGAACGCTGGAATTAGGATCGTAGACGGATAAGTTGTAACCTTATCTGCGAAGTAATAAAAAGTATACGATGACAAAATTGTGAGGCCTCAGTTAGTACGTTTCATTAGTATGGAACAATATACGAAACTACGAAATTAAGCTAATTAGAAATGAGTTATGCACGACTTGCCTCCTTGGACTTGACTACTCTTTATGCTAGTTGTGCACTTTCGACTTTGTTATTGCGTTATTTCCGATAGAATGGACAACTGGCGGCAACTTTCGTTTTATACAAAATTGCAAACTACAGCACAAATTGTGTAATTCGTAACGAAATAACTGAAACAACTAGATACCATATCTGGACAGTAGTTCCGAGACGAATTGTGTAATAATATATATTGTGAACACCTCGTATAGTGATGAATATTTATAGTACGTACTCGTAGCGCAAATTAACAGAAACATGTCGGATTTAATCTTGAATTTTGTTTATGTTCATGTGAGAAATGTACGAAATTTGTAAGTAGATAGACGAGTAGGACATTTCTACCATCCATCGTTGGCAGTGTAATTTATGACTACATCCTTTGCGACAAATACAACCCCCCAAGTTGCGTACCGTGTATGCTGAAACTAAAAACCCATAGAGGATTGTTTTTCGTCGAAGTTTTATGTTAGGAAACATTCACGTTAGGAAACGTTCGAGATAGCTCGTCCTTTTTGGACCATAGCTTTGTGTCAGAATAAAGTTATAGCGCTCTTTGGACAACAAGAAAAACTTCTAGACAGTGTTGACGTACCACGTAGAAACTATCTCTGAGCGATTATATAGAAGGATGGCAGGGCCTGTCGAGTAAACAGTCACCAATACTTTTAGAGTTGCAAGCATAGATTTCGACTTTACTACCAGAAATGATTAAATTTAGAGAAAGTAAAAATAGAACTTATAAGCAATCGATTCTTATACACCGAAAAATAAAAAATATTTTGTTTAGTAAACAGATCAGCAGAGGATCCCAACCGCTACTCGAACATATTAAATTGATACTAAGAAATTCAGTATAAAGAGTGAATACTGTTAATGAAAAAACCACTTCTATAAGTTGGGTGTACCTCCATTTTTTTAATGTTAAAGTATTGAAAGTATTTACATCAATTTTAAAGTATTATATGTTTTTATTGTTTTAAAAAAAAATTCAGTAAAATAAGCCGATTCTAAGATTATTCAAACTATAGCTTCCTATAATTCAATTTTGGAGTTTACAACATCTTTAAAAAATTTAAATGCTATAAATCTGCGAAGGACGAGCACCGAATACTAGACCGCCTGAAAATAAAAATTCTACTAAAACTAATATAGACTTGAAGTGAATTAACACAATCGTATTGTTGCTTTCTGATGTACTCTGACCTTGAATTTCAAACATTTTGTAGAATTAAATATTTTTTCGAATAAATTTGGACTCGTCCTGGAAAACTATAGTTTTACAAAAATTAATTTTTATTTTATCAGTGAGAAAGTGTCCGATTAATATAACCTTATCCACCACTATTTAATTTCAAAATACTAGTTTTCCAAACTATTTAGTTTATTATTTTAATATATCACCCAAGTGACATGCTTCTGCAAAATCCTAGAAGCAATATAATAATAATAAGCATTAAGTTTGACACACACTATCTACTATATAGTTATCATTTTCTGCACATATCTAAATATTCTAAAAATATTCATCAGTGTTAAATGTTACCGAAACAAAAAAATGAATTTATTTTAAATCAAAAATCTCATCAGAACACTATCATTCGATTTAAATGGAAATGGAATTGATTCGATTTATACAGAGAGGAATTCGAAATAAACTATTTAAATAGCACGACAATCCGGACTCCCAGTTTATGGCTCTATTAGATTTTAAAATTAATTTTTCGATCACTGTAGGGTGTGTTGAATTAATGGTTAATAGCAATTCGGCAAGTACAGAAATAGGCTTGAACCATCAAGATAATTCATTTCAGTAGAGGATGAATCATACTTTGATTTGGAAAGTGTATAATTTAGAGATATGGAGGCTATTTCGTTATAAAGCTAATATCAGGTCAAACTCGACAAACAAATTTCCATGTATGCATCGTTTTCCAATTATATCTTTTTAAGAATTTTAATCATTTAATCATTTAAATAAAATTGTTAAACAATTTTTGCATTACCAAATACCACCTAAAGGGAGAGCAGGAGGATAGTTGATTTATTGCTGTTTTTAGTAATTTATTATTTCATTAGAATTTCTTTTTTATCCCGATCATTTATCTCAGAAAAATGATTGATAACTAATTATTTTTTTCTTTCGGAGTAGCAATTAAAAAACTCCATTTTGTTACATTGCATATGAAGTACTTGTAGTTTTATTTTCGTTCTTGAAATACTTTAGAAGTTATTCGCATTTAATTGAAATCAAAACATCACTTGAGTAACTCTTTTTTTTAATAACTTGGAGAACATAGTACTTCAAGTAGCAGTAAAACAAGGATATATGTATAAGAATGGAGCATTTCGAGAAACGAAGTACTTTTTTCTTTGTTTTACTTCTTTAAAAAAAAGAATTACTGAAGTGATTAAATCGCTAATTAAAATTCGATAAGAGTGAAAGTACATTTACTAGCGTAATAATATTACCCTCATATGAAAGATGACGAAATTGGATTTATAACAAACATTTATTTTTATATATCTATAGGTAAATCTAACTTTTGAAAACACGATTCTCAATACTTTCTATCCTGCTTCTGTTTAGTTTCATTCCCAATTAGTTTTAAAATAGCTAGTTAGTTAGTTTTAAAATACTGTAACAGATTAACGTAAGTTTTTGCAAATTGAATGCAAATTTATGAATTGCAGCTGTAAAGATTAAGATCTAATCACTGAACTAATTTTTGCTAGTTACTATACAACTTAATAAATTTCAATAAACTTATCTATCTATCTAAAATAGCTAATTCTACATCAGTATATGACTTAACCACATCAAAATTCATATATTTCTCTCTAATCACTAGAACAGAAATCAAGGTTACGCCATAGCAGCCACAAACCACATAAAAAATAAATTTAAACCTCTTCCTTTCAATAGAGTTTTTACAAAATGCAAAAATTTACTTAAAAATATTTCCATATTGTAATTTAAATTTTCTTCTTTATTTTATCTGCAAAATTTGACATAATTTGTCATAAAGCTTTGGGAAAAACATCAAAAATACCTGTAGTATAAATTTAGGTCTTCTCCATTAGCCATTACCCGCAAAAACAACACTACAGCGTCCACGTTAAAATGAAACGGTGAAAACAACCCGTCTTTTGCAACATCTCTATAGTATACTATTATTGGCCTCGTGTAATATTCAAATTTTCCAGAATAATTACGAAACGGCATTAAAATCATATTTTGAAAGGCATCATTTCATGCCCTAGAAAATTCTATTTGGCTACAGGCCAAATACATTTCAGCTAAATCGGAATATTGGGGGTGAATAGTATGCTGAGATAGAACAGCCCATAGACAAAGTAACGAAACTGATGCTAATGCAACTCCACTACAATGAAAACTAGTTGGAATTTTTTTTCCATTGTCAAATTACTCGGGCGGTGATTTGTATAATGATGGAACAGGATTTATACACCGAGAGCGAAATGTCGTCGGACATTATTTTGTTTACAACTAACACGACGCAGCAGTAAAGACGTAGCAGAGCGCAGTGAAAATTAATGGAAAAATGTCCGTCGGAATTATAAATTTAAATAAATTTTTTCCACGAGAAAATGAAGGCTTCTCTCGTTCGACCAGAGCTCTTACTCGGAACAAAATTTTAAATTGATTTCTTGCTTCTGTAGAAGTAGGGGATGAATTATTGGTCGGTCTGTGTTAAGTCTGTTTCAGGAATTACACAATCACTTACTGTATTTCAAATCGAACAAGAGACTCTAAGTACTTCGATTATCAAGAAAAAGAATATTTATATCTGCCTCAGATGAAGGTAGGTATTGTTCCTTAGATAGGGTCGACGAAAAGTTTCGCAATTAGAAGCTGTAAATAGGTATTTACTACAAAATTTTGTCATAATAGACGGGAGGCAATCTTACTACAGATGAAAAACTATTAAAATTAAAATTATAATTTTTAAATTTACAATAAAAATAAAAAATGAGGAGTGCTCTTAAAATTTACACTTTTTACAAGAATGATTACACGAAGGAGAAGAAAAATTACTCCCATCTGGAAATTTTAGTGGGACGCGGCATAAGCTTGTCTGTTTTTTAGCTTAATATTGGCACATAACAATTAAAATTATGAAATAATTTCAGGTAAAGAAAGACGGTGTTAGCCTCAGCTTCGTTAACTCCGAAGCGCGATAGATATGTACTAAATACAACCTCTTCAAGAAACTAACTTTTAAAATATACCTACAGCTAAGTAGATTTATGTGGGTACCAAATCTTAAAACAATCACAAAGTTCTGGTACTTGCCACCTCAAACTACTACTATATGCTTAGAAAGTTCAACTCTTTGGCTTATGCCATTTTTAATATAATAAACATTTATTTTCAGTCGATAAATACCAGTATGTGTACTCCAATAACTTTTAAGATTTGACAGATATGAATGAGGATGGCACACTTTTGCAATAAATCACGATTATAAATTTTGTTGCTCTTTTATTTAATTTAAAACTCATTTTCATTTTCACTTACAATAATAATTTCCGAAATATTTCAGGTATTTATTTTATGTAGATTCGGTTTATGTCAAATATTATTTTATTTAACCAATATGAAAATAGTGAAATTGCTAAAATTAACATGTTATCTTTGTATGCGGTCAAACTGATAATATTGATTTACGGTCAATGCTTATTGGTCAATTTAGAATGTTGTTAATTACGAGCATGTCCATTTGGTTTTATCTGATTAATTTGGATTATTTTGCTACAATAATTTGATACGATTTGGTTTAGTGCTTTGATTTATTAGTATAAATTGGTGGTTTGGATGTTTAACAAAGGTAATCCTTTTTAGGGGTAATCTATTGAAAAATTTATTTATCTACAGTTTACACTGTAGGGCATTAGAACAATAATTATCTGTATAAGAAAGAAGACACAAATTTCTTAAAAGTGAATATAACTGCCGCCCCTTTAACTTTTTTTTAGCTTGTTTGTCACTTTATAAAGTTAAATTTGATCGATTGTTTTTTTTATTATATCATGTTGAGTTTCAGGTGGTTATTAAATAAGCCCGTGGAAGTGAAAAGTTATTCGATATCTAATCAGATCAGAATTCGTGAAAATGTATACATCCCCTTTACACCACCTTGGGGGTCGAATTTCAAAAAAATTCTGAAACAAAATTAATTCAATATTTGGAAAGACTTAATAGATATGACGAAAATCGTGAAAATATATGCATTTAATTTTCACTGATAATTTTTTTTGCCCCACTTCCGAACGCCAATAGATATTTGAATTTTTTTTAATCAGAATTACTTTGCTAGTTGATTTACATATACGTACCAAATTTCAACTTTCTAGCATAAGCCGTTTAATAGTTAGGAAAAACACCCCCACCCCCGTACCATACTACCATGCTACTACTATAGCTCTATCTAAATACTAAGTTTCAGCTTTATATCATTATAGGTTCTCAAGATACAAACATCGGAACTTTTTACTTTTCACCCTCCCCCACACTCACCCTCTACACCCTCATCCCTGAAAAAAAATTTTCTGCTGAGGGTCTATTAGGCCTACTTCTGGTAAAAATTTGAAGCATCTATCTTACACTGTTCTTGAGATATTAGAAGTGATTTTTTAAAAAAATCTTACGCCCTCCACTTCCGTGCTCCACCGCCTCCTTAAAAATGTTTACTTCCAGCAAACTTTATTTGTCAACCTTAATACAAAAACCAAATTTTATTTCTCTTGTGCAATTGGTTCGTTCGATATCGTAATCTAAAGTTTTTCACCCCACCTCCGTACGTCACTGCCCACTCTCAATAATTTGTTTCCGATTTATTCTCCTAGTATACCTACAGATGACTATTAAGTTTTAAATTCGTGACATTAACCGTTTAGGAGATATGAATTTTAGAATGTTTCGATCTCGCCTTTCGAACGTTTCGGACGCATTATTTCCCCTCCACTCCCACACACCCCTTCACCCATATCAACAATATTTTTGCAAATGGGTCCACTATCGAAGCTCTATATAAATTCCGAGTTTCAGCTTCCTAAAATAAGCGGTTGCTGAGACGGACAGACAGACTGAAATTTTTTTTTGCTTTTTAGGTGCTTATTAGTCAAGAAACGTATTAAAAAAATTTTTCAGGGTAACAAATTTTTTTTTTTTAAAAATCGATAACGATACTTTATTATTAAAATAATAAAGTAAAAAATCGATTTTTTTGTAACTGTCCCGCCCCTCTTAAAGTGTTTAGTTTATTTTTCAATTTTTTTATCTAAAAATTCTCTTTGAATATTTATTAATTGAACTCGATACTATAATTCAAGACCTCGAAAAACTTCATTTAAATTTGCTTTATGTTTTATATTACTCGTGTAGAGATCATTCATTTTAAATTATCTGCACTATCGATATATCGAAATTGCGATATTTTTTAAACGATATATCGATAATATCGACCGACATATTTTAGAGCGATATATCGATATTAAAATCCGACTAACGGACCCGATATTTTTTGTTAGGTAGGTAGGTAGGTACGCGTGGCTGCCCGTGAGAACACGGACACATTTAGACCTGAAAGGTCCGTTGTGTTACCACAGGATCATCGAATCCCATCCTACTCGTCGAACCATTTAGAGCTTGCAATAAAGCGTTGGATTCTCGCGACCTCCATTGCGGCAAGATCACCGAGACAGTTGAAGAAGTAAGCTCCAAGGTGAGCTTTCCTTCTGGCTGATAGAGCTGGACAGGTACAGAGAAGGTGAAGGACTGTCTCCTCCTCCTCCTCATCCAGGCAGCTTCTACAGAAGTCATTTGAGAAGAGGCTGAGTCTTTTGGCATATCGACCTACAAGACAGTGTCCGGTCAGGACACCGACTGTGGTGCTGATATTCGCCCTTTTGAGCAAAGTCAGCCTTTTAGAGCATTTTAGATCCAGCTCCGGCCAGATCTGTCTCGCACTGTGACATGTAACACCATATGCCCATCTTGAGTTGGTTTTCTCAATTGAGTCCAATCCCAGTAGCAGTTTATATGTAGAGATAGGCACACCCAGATTCCGATGTTCCGGCATAATCTGAAGGGTAGTACCGCGACGAGCGAGTTCGTCAGCCATGCAGTTCCCTGGAATATCCCTGTGTCCTGGCACCCAGCACAGAAGAATATTGAACTGTTCAGCCATCTCCTTAAGAGACCTTTGATGTTGTCGAGGCCGATTCTAAGGATTTTATTGCCGCTTGGCTGTCTGTGAAAATGCTAATATCCCTAGTAGATATTACATTACACCTCAGCCAGGACAAGGCCTCCTTGATCGCCATAAGCTCCGCCTGAAAAACACTACAGTGGTCCGGAAGGCGGAAGGAGCTGCTAATGTTAAGCATGTCAGAGAAAACACCTCCACCCACCCCGCCTTCAGTTTTGGAGCCGTCCGTATATATGAATGTGGGCGGACTCTTCTGTCCGTACCGAATCCCTTTCCCATTCTAGACGGTTTGGGATGGTTGTTAGGAAATTTTTGTCAAAATCAAACCTGGGATGGGTGTAGTCAGTGTTTTCAGGAATATTATTGAAGTGATTCAAGATTGTTGAGTGACCTGCATACATATATGCCAGTCCACTGTGTAGAGGCCCTAAGTCGAATGGCCGCACTGGTTGCCATTTGCTTGCCAAAAATGTCTAGGGGTGGCAGACTGAATAGCATGACTAGTGCTGCAGAAGGAGTTGTTCTCAGAGCATATTTTTTGTTAAGTATAGCATATTTTAGAACTCGAACGGCATTTTTCATTTCTGCTTATTTTTGTGTACCTGAATATCTAAAATTAAGCAAACATCTGACCCGTAACATAGTGGGAGCTCTGACTGGACATTGTCACATGAGGAAGCATCTCCATAGGATTAGTCTCTCTGAGAGCAAAATATGCAGAATTTGCGATGATAAAGACGAAACACCAGAGCACATTCTCTGTGAATTCGAGGACTTGCTCATAAAAGACTTCATCACTGCGATTAGGGTTTCATGAAACCATCGGAATTCCTGGCTATTCCTCTTCGAAAAACACTAAGTTTCATTAAAAGCGCAGGCATCGAAGAGGAACCATAGATAATCCAGAAGGACGTTTTAATAAAGTCAATATCAATAAAAATATGGACTTAAATTTCCTTTTGTTTTTATTTCTTATAATATGTTATTTTTGAAAGTGGTATAAGTCCATTTGGAGCTAAAAAAATCGTTTATTTTTTTAACAATTTTAATAATTATTATTGCATAATAAAATTTAACAGATTTATAGATTTAAAACATCGCCCGAATTATATTAACGTATACCAATATTTTTAAATTATTTCAAACGTAAAACCTTAAATATTTCAATGTATGAAAAAATGAACTTATACCGCTTTCAAATACAACGGCTCATATGTAAATGACGGATGTCAAAAAAATTGAAACAAGAAAACTGTTTTTCGATCACGCAATTCTATTTCTGCCGAAACAAAAAGATGCAAGACGTGTGGTTTCTGTAGGTGAGGGCAACCAGGCAACTATCCTGTGCACAGGGATCTATCCGCTCAGTACCTTGTTGTTATTGGTTTTTAATCTTGCTCTTTCAAGTAGAAGGGATTTAAAAAACCCGGAGGAAAGTAATATATATATCCTTAGTGACGCAGAACAAATTAAACAAAGATGGGTTGAGTACTTTAAAAAGCTGCTAAACCCGAACAGAGTGACGGCCGCCGACCCAATTATTACACCAAGTGCACCATCTTATGAGCAGGCATCAACTACGGTACCCACTGTCAGAGAAGTGGAAGCAGCACTGCGCGACCAAAAAATACACAAATCACCTGGAGTTGATGCTATACCAGTGGAGCTTCTAAAGGGGGTGGTCCATACCTCGCCAATCTCCTACACAAAATCATGACAAAAATTTGGATTGAAGAAAAAATACCCGACGACTGGTGCCAGAGCATTATATGTCCAATCTATAAGAAAGGAGATAAACTGCGATGTGAAAATTACAGAGGCATATCATTGTTGTCTAACGTCTTACAAAATACTGACGAAAATAATTCAGAATCGATTAAAGCCTTATACAGAAAGTATTATCGGCGAATACCAAGGTGGTTTCAGAACCGGATGATCGACTATTGACCAGATATTCTCAGTCAAGCAAGTGCTTGAAAAATTCTGGGAGTATAACATCGACGTGCACCAGATCTTCGTGGACTTCCAACAGGCATACGATAGTATAGATCGTAATGTACTATATAAAATAAAGCTTGACTTCGGAATCCCATCTAAACTCGTCCGATTAACAAAAATGACCATGACTGACACTGAATCTCAAGTAAGAATACAAAACGAGCTTACCCAAAGAATCCGGCCTGAAGCAGGAAGATGGACTCGCTCCCATGCTCTTCAATCTCTACCTAGAATATGTCATCAGAAAGGTACCCGTTGATACCAGAAGTACCCTACTAATCAAGTCCACTCAACTAGTGGTGTACGCGGATGACAGAAACATCATGGCCAGATCTGTTCCAGACGCGAAGGAAGTCTTCCATTGTCTAACCTCAGCGGCAAAGGATGTCGGGTTAAGGGTCCAAGTTTATGACCCAAGTTTATGACATATTTATATGCAAGCGAAACGTGGACTCTCACCCAAGCGTCTGAAAAATCAATAGACGCTTTTGAACGACGAATCCTTCGAAGAATTTTGGGACCAGTAAGAGAAGGCACTGAATGGCGTATTCGGTACAACAACGAGTTGTAGAACATCTATGACGACCCAGCCGCATCGACTCTTATAAAATTTCGTAAGCTACAATGGGCAGGCCATGTGGAGCGAATGGACGACGGAAGAATTCCCAAACGCACACTGAAAGGTAGAGCTAATGGCAAAGGACTGGTGGGAAAAGCGCGGAAAAGATACGAGGACTCAGTTGACGCAGATTGCAGATCGCTTCTTAGATGCACAAATTGGAGGACGCGGACGCTGAACCGAGATGACTTCAGACAATGTATCCTGTATCCCGATTTGGGCTGTCGCGCCATTGATGATGATGAAAGTAATATATATAATAATGTTTGTATTAAAGAGTCACAGCTTACCATAACTATCCGTTGCTGCGTCTCATTCTTTTTTGGTATATTTTTATTATCACTTCGAAAGTGCATTTAGCCTTGTTTTTTGTTGTAAAAATTTAGTGAAGTGAAGAACAATTATAAATTTCGCTTTGGGTTTGTTTTAAAAGCCGCGCACCGCCGTAATTTTTATTAACCTGGACATCCCCAGTGTATCGAATTGGGTACACTAAAATAGTAAAGATGTTACTGAAAAATTTCACATTACTTTAGTAATGCAAGACCACAAGTGTACCAAATTTGGTGCACTATTTTAGTCACAAACCAGCAATAAAAAAATAATTTTTTTTTATTATTTTCGTGTTTAGACTGCTCATGACTGCCCTGTTTAAATTTTCAGTCCAAAATTAAAAAAAAATTTCGGGCTTATAAAAAAAACTTATTTTTTTAATTCTTATTTTAGACTCAATTCTGGGTAAATCTATTTAAACCGCAAGACTCCACGAGATTAAGAAGTGCCTCTCCTGAAAAGTTGTATTTTTTTACGTTTGATCCATTTTCTCAAAAACTATTCATGCCGCCTCTGCTGTCAGATAGAGTAGAAGGAAATTTAAAATGTTTAATTATTTAATAATGTAATATGAGACTGACTTGACGCTTTCTGTTCGTCAAAATTAGACGTGCAATATAGAGGGTCGGCGCTCGAAGTGTTACTAATTAAAAATGCTGTAATTTTGTCAATTTCTATTTTTTTTATTTAAAAACTTCATCGTAAAAACATTTCAAATTTTAAGAAAAATACCTTTAGCGCGGATAATAGCATCGAGTCTGTTCGGGAAGGCTTCACACGCTGCACGAATGTGGCCTGGTGGTATTTTGTCCCATTCTCGGCGAAGAGCAATCTTTAAGGCGTTGACCGTCTCATATTTTTTAGTTGATATTTTGGCCTACAGAATGGACCATATGGAAAAATCCATTGTGTTTAAGTCCGGGAAATATGGTGACCATTGTTGTGAAGAAATGAAGCTGGGAATTTTTTCTTGTAAAAAACGTTGGGTTTCACGGGCTTTATGGGGTGGTGCCGAGTCTTGTTGAAACGTCCAATGGTTTCTACCGAATTGTTTACGTGCCCGAGGTAACAAAGCATCGTTTAAAATCTTTTCACGGTAGATTTGTTGTTTTACCTGTTCAATGAAAACGAGTGGTGAACGTCCTGTGGCAGTTACCGCGGTCAAACCATCACTGATGCAGGCGCTTGTTTTCGCAGAGCAATTCGCTGGTCTAAATTGTCTTGTTTTTTGCACTCTAACCATATACGATCGTTTTGTTTTATTACACATTGCTGAACCCTAAAAATTTTTTCATCAGAAAAGACCAAATTTTCAAGCTTGCCACCAACGTGCAAGTGTTTTAACACCTTTGCTCTTGCTAGGCGAACTACCTTTTGTGCAGGTGTTAAATCTTGCACTTTTTGTATTTTGTAGGGCTTCAATCGTAGTTCATTTTTTAATATGCGCCCCATGCTACGAGCAGACAAATTGAGATTTTTCGCCAATTGATCTGCGCTTTGTCGTGGATTACGTTGAATTCTGGCCTTCACCTTTCGAACCATTTCTGACGATGTTGCTGTTTTTGGGTGTCCACCTCCATGGCGTTTTTTGATGCTAACAGTATCGTTGTAACGTGTAATGGTCCGATACACAAACATTTTGTTCACACGTAAATGTCGAAGCTCATTAACAATGGCTGGTTGCGATTTTCCAGCCAAATACAAAGTAATAACACTGTTGCGTTTGAATTCCATTTCGATAACTTTTTTAACTGCGACGTAAAACGATATGCTACCGTAGGCTTGTAAACAACATAGACTGACGCTTGTCAAAAAATGAGCGTGCTGTCATTAGCCCTTTGGTTGCTACAGTAGCGTGAAGTTGGTAACACTTCTAGCGCCGACCCCTATACAACCTTCGCAAAAATAATAAAATTTTACTCTACTCTATATGCTCGATTTGCAGTAAGGAATAATTGTCCAAAGTGGTTTCTGAGAAAATGGGTCATGAATTTTACACTGAAAAGGCTTTGCGATATGCTTGACGTTAAATTTGATACGGGAAGGGAGATAAGAATTTATTTTTCATTGGTAAAAATATTCGATATATCGATATTTTTTTCGATATATCATCAGCCGATATTGATATTTTTCTCAATATCGATGTATCGATATTTTTTTTCGATATCAACATCCGTAATCTTCACACCACTTAATCAAGTAAATTGTATCCAAGCGTGGCCCTTCAGAATCGACATATACGAATTGAACTTTAAATAACTCCAATACATATTTCCCCGGTAGAAATTCACTAGCCTTTGAATAGTGTTATGTTACATTACGAGTATATTCACAAATATCAAAAACCACAATTGCGATGATATAGTACTTAGTGTCATGAAAGTTTAATCTGATTACATGTGTATCGACAAGTTACCATTTAATTTATCTAAGCTAATTTCCTTGATACGAGAGAGCCAGCTTTACTACTCTACATAAGCTCGACCCTCACACCCTACCCCATCATCCGGCAAATTGAATCGATGAAATACATAAGTATTGCGACTTGCGACAATAATAAAATATAATGAATACAACAATCAAAATTGAAATTTTTGGAGTGTGAACAAATCAAAGTCCATTTGTGCGTTATGTCGTCAGAAATGAACTATGAATGAACTATGTAGTGAGCAGAAATGATTTGTTGGCTTATAAATTTCGGATAGGTTAAGCTGTGCAAATACGTAATTCAGTTAATTCACCTTTCTAGTTCAAAGTAGGTTACATGAAATCCCTCATAAGAGAGAATTAATTGACGACTGGATATAAACCCGCATATCACACCGGAATCGGTACTGAACGCTTTTCCTCTTCGAAAACTGAAACATGCAGAGTCTAACATTTTGAGTACTGACTGAATACTGCTATCCAGTGTTACCGCGAGGCGGTTTTTTGGGGTAGCAAAATCTGCTACCTTTTTCAAAAAAGAGGTAGTAGAAACCGAATTTTAATAATAATACAATAACATTAACATATATTAATGTAAAATAATAATGGATTACATTCTTGTGCGTTGCATTTCTCTGTTTTCAATTTAACTTTCGAGAATTATCGCAACAAAGTAGTGTTTCATGACTTGAAATAGTAGTGCAGTCAATTTTAAAATTAAAAAAGGGTTGTAAATCTGGTACATATGTAGTAAAACGGTAACGCTGCTGCTATCCAGAATGAACTGAACATCGAATGTTAGTACCTACTTCACTTGTACTGAAATTTAATACTGTATAGAAGATATAAGAAAGAAACAGTACTGAATTTTGTTGAAAATAATAAAGTTTTCTCAATTTTCATTTCTGGATAACTCTATTAATTTTGCTGTTTTAGTTTATTAATTTCTACAATCTTTATTCCAAATCGTACCTGTCTACTGTGGACGAAGACTTCGTGGCTTCAGGAACTCAAACTAGCATTCACATCTGAAAGATCAGCTTACACATTATGATATTTAGCACCGTAAGTAAGTACCGACTTAGTTCGGCATTGACCAGACTGGTTTTTTTTGTATTTTATACCATGGATACACTGCTGGTATGGATATCATAATATCGTCAATACCAGCAGTGTATCACCCAATACTAAGCATATACGAGATAAACGAACTGGTATATATCTAGTATTGAACCTGTTTCATGGTTTACAAATGCGATAATTTTACCTAGTATACTATGAATTTTACTGCTAGTAGTGCCATTCCCCAATTGTGTGGTGAGTATCGCAACTAAATGTCATTGCTTGCTTCTATCAGATACTGTCAAATCATACCACATGTGCAGTGTATCATATGCAGTTAGTTTCAATACTACGATATCAATACCATGGTTTGTATATTAGCTGTGTATCCATGGTATTAGGCTACCATTGATCCAGTCTTGGTTACCTTAGTTAGAGCTGGGCTTAATGAACAATGTCCACTTTAGATCAAATTTTTCAAGCCAAATTTATTTTTTTTTCATTTTCTTTTATAACTTTATCCATTAAATTAAAAAAAAAGTTGGAAAAGTTCGGACTAAAATGTTCGATTGTGGCAACTGTCTGCCACACGTCATAAAATATGAAAAAAGGACTGAAAAGATTCCTAAGAGGAAAGTTGAAGAGATATCATGTTGAGTACGTTCATATTTTTATGAATTCATGTGACTGTATAAAAACTTAAAGAACATTTTTAACACGACATATAGCTATGCTTATACCTTCTGAAACCTGTTCTCCTAGAAGAGAAAAGAAACATCTTCATTGTACATATTTTAAATTGGTACTCCGTTTAGTATCCTTGAGAAAAAAATGACCTGGCAACTTTTGTATAACACGAAGTAAGAAAGTGTAAAATTACTTCCTCAAGAAGGTAAATCCGGCACAAGAGTAGATAATTATACCAAAAGTACTTGACTTGCAAATCTTGAACGTTACAAAGTATCTAATTAGGTGCATTATTAAATTCAAAAATAGAAAGCCTCATATTAAGTCATACTTTCGAGTTCTTCTTAAAATACAATATGAATTAAATCTTTTTTTGAACATAAAAACATAATATTAAATATTTGAACATCATTAATTTGTAATCAATCTGAGCATATTTTTTTTCTTTTCTACTTTTTATTAATTGGTTATTATTAAGTCAATGAAGAAAATATGTGCTCAAGCATGAAATTTGTGTTCTTCTAATTCCTTGGTATTAAGATTGTATGCGATTAAAATTCTCAATTTCTTGTATGTTTTAGGAATGATATATGGAGGATAGGTGTCACTTGTATGAACATTAATTTGAGTTTATCGTATAATAAAATAGAGAATTATACGAAATGAGATGTATTTTCTTTGGGGGGATTATTAATTAAAAACGCTATTTTGTAAGCGGATGTTATAATTAAGCTATTTCTTATACCAATCTTTATATACAGACAAGAGTTTAGATAGGTTTAATGTCGAGAGTATTAAAGATGATAAATACATTATAAATGGAAATTGTTTCCGTTTTCACGATTTTTGCGATGTTTTCTAGTGATTATTGTTTCAGCGTTATCATATGATTGGTTCTAAATAAGTTACCATGACTATTTTTTTTAAAGTATCATACCAGGTTTGGACTACTATTCATTTACATACCCTATATCTTCTTATTACGAATTATAATTATCGACGTTTATTTTTTATTGTGTAATAAGTGTAACCATTTCTTGGATGTACTATCGTAAGGAAACTACCTGAAAGAATTTAATGATTTCACTTCCCCGCGAGCTCCACTTACTTTCACTCGAAACCAATAGTAAAAAATCTGCCAAAAGTCTGGGCGCAACTATATTATTTTATGGGTAGAAGTCCGAAACGTGTTTAATGATGAGATGCGGTGTAGGTTACTATGCGAATGACAACCTAAAAAATAAAGTTCCAAATAGCCTCCTGGTTATTTCTTAGGTTGCCAGTTCCATAGTAACCTACACCGCATCTCATCATTAAACACATTTTTCCCTACTAGAGGTCTACCGATCCCAACTCCTGTAAAATTTTCAAGATCATATCTGATACGGTTTCTGAGGTATAAAAATGACATTTTTTGAGAAATTGCTATCCTTCCACTTTCGTGCTTCACCTCCCCCCTCAAAAAATTTACGTTCATTAGACTCCTCTTGTGATCCCATATACAGAAACTAAATTTTATCTTCCTGGTGTAATTGGTTCGGAAAATATTGTAATCCAAAGTTTTTCACCATTTCAGGGTAGCAAATTTTTTTGAAATTTCAGGTCGATCACAATACTTTATTATTAAAAAATAATGAAGAAAAAATACCTATAAGTATTTAGCTAAACGATTTATGAAGTTTTGAGATTCTAACAACGAATGCATGTACAATACATACAAACATACATACAATTTTTGCAATGAAATTTGTATAAAACACAAAAGGCTCGTTTCATATTTTTCACATTCGTTTGCATGTAATTATCATAAGATGACAAATTTCAGATTTCTATAGGTCCTAATGTCATTCGGCAATAGTTCTGTGTTTTAAGGAGCTACTCGAAGGACTAGGACAATTTACTTACTTTACCTTATCCCCATCATATTTTGACCACTAAAAAATTAAATAGAGAAGTATTTTGAGTATATTATAGCATTAACTATGACTATTAAAAAACCTTAATCCAATCTAAGAACATATTAAATATTAACACGAAAGATGTTGTAATTACCCTATAAAATGCTTGCGATAATTCAAGCCTATTATAAACAAGCCAATCGTATAATACTCTAGATGAATACTGAACTCCGATTTATATTGTAGTTGGGGATAAAGTAGAATGACGCGTGTGCATGTTGTATGTCCTTTATTAAGGACTGCCATTAGATTGCTACTCATACCTAAAAGACAATATTCAGTGTTTAATTTCATATCTTCAACTGGGTAAGTCATCGAAAAAAAATGTCCTTTTTGAAGGACTTTCACATGGGAGGTGCAGGAAGGACTCACTCAATTTTTTACATATTTATCCTTTTCCTTGGAACCATTTAAAAATGAACGTGTACAAAATTTCAAATTCGTAGCTTGAAGCGTTCAAAAGTTATCGAAAAATATTGTTGAACACGTGTTTTAAGGATATTTTGTATGACAGCTACCCGAAGGAGTACAAGGATTTCGCTGATTAGTAAACTCGAACTTCGTTTTTACTCAAAACTAATTTGTACAAAATTACCAATTCATAGCTAAAAGATTACTTGAGTTATAGTAAGTTCCGTAAATTAAGTGAAGACGTTTTTACAGGATATTTGTATGGCAGCTACATGAAGGACTAACAGGATTTTCTTCATAATCATATATTTAGTTCCAACTATTGGGAAAATAACACATACAAAATTTCAATGTCGTAGCTTAAACCCTTCTGAAGTTATCGACCAATATTCTTGAACACGTGTTTTAAGGACATTTTGTATGGCAGCTACCAGAAGGAGTAAAAGGATTTCCCTGACTAGTAAACTTGAACTTTGTTTTCACTGAAAACTAATTTGTACAAAATTCAGAGCTCGTAGCTAAAAGATTACTTGAGTTATAGTGAGTTTCGTAAATTATGTGAATACATTTTGACAGGATATTTGTATGGCAGCTACACGATGGACTAATAGGATTTACTTCATAATCATACATTTAGCTCCAACTATTGAAAAAGTAACACATACAAAATTCCAAAGTCGTAGCTTTAGGCGTTCCGAAGTTATTGGTCAATATTCTTGACCACGTGTTTTAAGGACATTTTGTATGGCAGCTACCCGAAGGAGTAGAACGATTTTGCCCGTTAACGAACTTAGCCTTACAAATTCAACCAAAAACCCAGATTCAAAATTTCAAGATTCTAGGTGAAGGCGTTCTTGAGTTATCGTGTTCACGGACAGACGGACGGACGGACGGACGTCAGGCGGATTTGAGGTTTTTAGCCACAAATAAACAAAAAATAATATACAACTTTTTTTCGTCCGAGGCTTGGTTCTATGCGTTACAAACTTTTGGGCTGGATTAAACTTATAATACTCTATATGATTTCATCTAGAGTATAAATATACGCCACCTATGTATGCTCGAGTGTATTTCTACCAACTAATATCATCACTTTCATCTAATCCTTATTAAATTTCGTCCCGTATTTTAAGTGTTCCCAGTAAAAAGAGGCCATTAAAGTTGCCAGTAATTTAACAAAAGGTAATGTGGACATTTTTTAAAAATTAATTTGTCAATGAAGAATTTCATTTTGATTGAGTTTTAGTCTAGACGATTGCGAACGTGTGTAATGTGTGTGTTAAACACGAAATAATGAAATTCTTGGCCCACTAAAATGTAAAGAACCTTGTCAAGAAGATATCTTAGCTGTAATTTAAAGCTCATTTTGTCAGGTACTCTCTGGCTCACATAAAACCGTTTTAGTTCTTTATAAGAGGGTGCTGTTTATTACACAGGTTAGCTCTTAAACTTACATCTTGCTTCGAATATATTTTCTTTTCCTCTTGCGTTTATTATCTCTTAAGGTTAGATCTCAGATGTTTTGACACTTCTAGGATAGTTAAGAAATTATTTCACGAAAATAATAGTCATACACTTCCCAATCTATGATTTATTTATTATTCTTAGAGCTACCGAACAAAATGTAACAGTAGCATCAAGCTAAAGCCTAGTGTGGACCTCGGGCAAAATTATGCCCCCAATATAAAAAATCTGCCAACAGTCTGGGCGCAACTTTATTATTTTCGGGCAGAAGTCCGGAATGCGTTTAATTTTGGGACGCGGTGTAGGTTACTATGTAACTGAAAACCTAAAAAAGGTTCGGGAAGCGGTTAGATTGGTGTCGCTCTAGAATACTTAAACGCCGCTTTCACATATAACATATGAATTACATAATTGGGTCATACTCCGGGAAGAGCTTTAAGTCATAGTATAATATCAGTTAATACGCAATTAGGAGGTTTTTAGTGATTAGGTTTTTGGCCATTACATGAAATCGGAAATGCATTTGTAGGCGATCATATAAAAAGTCTGTGGAAGTGAAAACCAATCTGATATCTCATCAATCCTAAGAAATATGTCCTCTTGGAGTTGAATATCTAAAAATACTGAAATCAACTTTTGACGACTATGTAGGAAGCCTTAGGAAGTAAAAATTAATTTGATATCTCATTAGAACTAAGAAATATGTAGGAATTTGTGAAAACATATGCAACCCCCTTGCACCCACTTAGGGGTTGAATATTAAAAAATCCTGAAATTAATTTTTAGATATATGTAAAGAAAGCCCGAGGAAGTGAAAACCAATCCGATGTCCTATCACACCTAAGAGATATGACGAAATTCGTGAAAACGTGTTCAACCCGTTTATACACTCTTAGGGGTTGAAAAAGGAAAAAAGTTGAAAATGGGTTTTAGGGGATTATTAAACAAGCCCGTGGAAGTAAAAAGTTATTCGATATCTAATCAGTCCGGAGGGATATGGCTGAATTCGTGAAAATGTATACAGCCCCTTTACACACAACCGTGGGGGTCGAATTTCAAAAAATCCTGAAAACACTTTCTAGATATTTATATGAAGAATCCGTACAATAAAAATGAATTCAATATTTGGAAAGACAAAAGCCGTGAAAATATATGCATTCCATTTTCACTAATCATTTTTTTTGCCCCCCTCCCGTACGCCAATGGATATTTGAATTTTTTTTTCATCTTAACTACTTTTCTAGATGACTTACATATACATAGCAAGTTTCAGCTTTCTAGCATAAGTCGTTCTATAGTTAGGAAAAACACCCCCCACCCCCGTACCATACTACCCCTATAAAAAATTATATTTTTTCAACATGCTACTACTAAAGTTCTATCCAAATACCAAGTTTCAGCTTTATATCTTTATAGGTTCTCGAGTTATAAAAATCGGAACTTTTTTACACCCTCACACCCAACATTTTTTTTTCTGCTAGGGGTCTATTGGGCCTACTTCTGGTAAAAATTCTAAGCATCTATCATAAACTGTTCTTGAGATATGAGACGTGATTTTTTAGAAAAATTCTTATCCTCTCCATACTCCACCTCCCCCTTAAAAATTTTTACTTTCAGCAAACTTTATTTGTCAACCTTAATATAGAAACCGAATTTTATTTGTCTAGTGCAATTGGTTCGTGAGATATCGTAATCTAAAATTTTTCGACCCCCACCTGAGTACACCCCTGCCCCGACTCAAAAATTTGGTTCCAATCTATTCTCCTAGTATACCCACAGATGTTCATCAAGTTTTAATTTCGTGACATTAACCGTTTAGTAGATATGGATTTTAGAATGTCACGAGCTCGGCTTTCGAACGTTTCGGACGCATTATTATTCCCCCCACTCCCACACCCCTTCACCCATATCAGCAATATTTTTGCAAATGGGTCCACTATCGATACACTATATAAATTCCAAGTTTCAGCCTCCTAGCCTAAACGGTTACTGAGATCTAGAAACCAAAATTTTTCGTCTAAAACCCTCCCTCCACCTCCCCCCTTACACCCACACCACTCAAAAGGTGGGCACTCGAAGGAGTCTACTCAGTCTACCAACCAAAAAAAATTCAACTTAATTGCTCAAATAATTTGAGAGCTATAAGCTTTCAAACGTTTTGCGTACGGCGGACGGCACACAGACGGACTGACAATTTTTTTTGCTTTTTTGGTGTCTATTAGTCTTGAAACGTGGAAAAAAAATTTTTCAGGGTAGCAAATTTTTTTTTTTTAAAAATCGATAACAATACTTTATTATTAAAATAATAAAGTAATGCATGTAAAAAAGTTGGCAAAGTTTTGCCAAGTCGATGTTCGCGTTGACTTTCTGTTTGGTGGTACGGAGTTCGTGTCAAAATTCTGCCACGATTTGACAGTTCGCTCATCGACCAATAGATGGTGCTGAAACCGTGGAGACCAATTTTCTGCCACCATTTAAAAGTGCTGTTATTTAATTTTGCATTGCGGCACGATAATTTTGACATCTGCTGTCAGTCATTTGAATTTGTCAGTTTCTTTTTTCAAACTATCTTTGGGTTTTGTGAATTTCTTTTTAAACCAAAGCTGTTTTTAACATTTGTTATGCGCGTATAAAATTAACCGTGGCCGATATTATTATCCATGAACATTTAATTACCATAAAAACACGCGTAGAATAAATTTTATTTTGAAAAATGTAAATGTCAAACAAACAGCCGTTCCCAGCTGTTTATGGTACTTCTCCACATTCTTCTACACACCGTGTAGAGTTATATAGTAAATTAGAGTGGCAAAATTTTGCCGAAGTCCGTACTAGGCTTCAAACATAAGTAATTTTTGATAAAACCCAAACCTGTTCATAAAATGTTTACTCTCAAGTGCAAATTTTTCCCGCAAGCTCATTTATGCTTATTTGTTATTTTTTTTCCAAAATTTCGGTATCGGTTTCTGTATTTTACCAGTCAACTACCGGTTATCGTTAAGCAGGAGTAAAGAAGACGGCAATATTGAAAAAAGAGGTAAGGAAGGCACACACATGAACACCGGTACGAATTATATAAGTTAATTTTGTCCCGAGGCGTAGCGTTTTTACTGAAAGATTAACGGTTAATGCTACTGCGGCGGCGGACCTAACTGGTAAATTTCTTGCTGAAATTAAATGGTTATTTGGTTTTTAACGAACCGCATGCGTGTGAATAGATTCTAGAATCTTCTTATTAGATTCTTGTATTCTATGATTGATTGATTGATGAAACAGCTTTACGATATCGAAACATTCAAACGTGTCGATCAAAATCGAAACTATTAAATAAACTATTAAACGTCTTAAATACCAAACCTTAAAATCGATGTCCAAAAACGTTATTAAATAAACCCGACCTATCTTTAGCCCCGACATTCAAAACCCTCACCCTATATAAAGGCAAAACCTCTTACCCGACCCAACTACCGACTACAATAAACCTAAATCGTTTTCAAGCTTTCCACATCCGCCATTTCCTTTTCTCACCCATCCATAGCCTTTATAGAACTTCTACCTCGTCGTATTTAAAATCTCATATTCGTCGAATCGAATTTTCATTTCTATTTCCGAATTTGAAATTATGAAATTCACGTTCCAATCGGTTTACGGAAAAGAAGAAAAATTGCACTAAATAGAATTCCAGTCTTTGTATAAAATCGTTTTTCAGCGCTGCCAACGCTGCTTCCGCCCGTTTTTCAATTTCAGGACATGTTCTATCGCACCTTTCTTTAAGGAAGAATACTAAGAAAGTACCTAACTTGTCTCATAACTTGGAAATATTTTTTGGCAAACGACTTGCTTGAAAATTGAAAGGAATAATTTCGTTTTTTCGCCCTTATAAGGATATCGCAGGGATGAGTGTTTTTTTTAGTCTGGTGGCTTAGACTCCAAAAGGGATTTCTATACACGACCTGAAAATCCAAATCATACGACTGAATGGCCTACTAAAGAAGACACAACTCCCTCAAGGTAGAAGGCGCCTTTAAAATGTATTTCAGTGTAATTCAATTTTTATCCCAAGGCACGAACATAAAAGATCGCATTCGCATTAGCATTAGTTTAAGAAAAGTTCTAGAAAAGGAAATTTCTCAATTGACTGGAGAATTGTATCTAACAAATAGCAGACGATTTGGCGGGCGCTGAACCGAGATGACTTCATTGTATCCTGCAGGCCCTGGCCCGATTTAGGCTGTCGCGCCATTGATGATGATGACTTTTCACAACTTGTAAACCAAGTTCCCTGTAACTCCATTGAAAAGCTTCCACCAAATATTGTTGCAAAACCTTTGTATTATATCTAACCATCGAAACGAATTCGAAAAAAATTTTATGTAATATACATACTTATAATTTTGAATCGTAACGATAGGTTTGAGAATCGGAGAAATCCTAACACACCTACCGGTAGTGGCTATACGAAATTTCGTAAGAAATATTATTTACACCATTTTTTAAAAAAAAATAGAAAATGAAACAAATCCAATTAGAACTCATTCGAATTGCTGCCATACAAATTTTCATAAAAAATGCGTACATCTATTCACCTAAATAGATCGTAGGGACTAGCGATCAAAAGGAAATCGTCTCGTCAGCCTTTTAGTTTAGAGGAATCGAATCGGTCGGTGTGCGAACTTCCATATATAGCAACATAGCCATTAGCCATTCAACTAAACTATCGGCCGATTAAAAATCGCTAGTCTGCGGGTGCGAGAGAATAAGGTGGAGTATATATACTTCAAATGTTTTCAAACAGCTGTTGCATATAACTTAAAAGGGTTCATTTGAGTATGGAAGAGATCTTACCGCTTTTTCAGATAGCTTAGTGCAAAAATCTAGCTACACCTTCAAGTAGCATATCTCCACTAAAGAACACGCTATCTTTGTATATACTAAATTGTTTTAATATTTGGTTACAGTCGATTTTTGAATTTATTTTTTTACAAGTCCTTAGTCATAAGAATATAATTCTTGGAAATTCTTGTACGTTCGTTTGAGTGGCAATATTTTAAGGAGTGATTCCTTGTTGTATTTTGAGAAAAAACCTGTTCTACAAAATGGGTCAGTTTTCAATATCCGAGGAGATAAGGATGGTGGGTCATTCTATCAAGAATCGCAAACCATACCATAGCCGATTCTTTTGAAAATTTGTGTACTTGAAGAATTAGAGGAAAAAAAATATGGTTTAATTTTTTTTTTCTATCACATTTTTTTGTAAGTTATAGTATGTTAAAGATTTCGCAAAAATGGTGTCCTCATTGAAAATTCATATCTCTGTTAAATTTTATCATAGAATAATAAAATAGGACTTATTTTAAAGGGGAAGGTTGTCGCAAAATAAGAAAAATACCAATCAAATTTTTCCTTAAAATTTGTTTCAAGGATAACGATTTTGTCCTTTCTCCTTGAATATCTCAAAAAGCAATGTTTTTTATTTTTTTTTTTTTCGCTGCTTAATTGAATTACAGATTACCTAGTAAGTCGTTCATGCTCTGTGAAAATTAAATCTGTGCTTTCGTTGTTACCTCTGGTGTTCCTCAGGGTTTCCAACTGGGACCACTATTATTCTTGCTAATCATAAATGATATTTGTGAGGTATTTTGTAATGTGGAATTCCTTCTCTTCGCGGATGACCTAAACATTTATAAATGTATTAAATCTATGAATGACTGCTTGGTGTTACAAGATAATTTAGATAATTTACTAACTTGGTATGATGATAATTTATTATATCTGAATGTGTCGAAGTGCAATTACATTATCTTTTGTAAAACGAATTCTGTTATTAAATATGATTACAATTTGAACGGCTCGCCTTTAGCTAATGTTATGATTATTAAAGATCTTGGTGTTTGGTTTGATGACTCCTTCTCGTTCAGGCATCATTATGCTAGTATATATGTAACTCTGCTCGGCGTATGTTCGGTTTCCTCACGAATCACGAATAATTTTTCCAATATTTTCACGCTCAAGTATCTTTATTGTAGCCAGTGGCGGTCATAGAGGGGGGGCCATATGGGCCATGGCCCCCCCTCCTAAAAAAATTGTCAACCAACGTTGATTTATGTTATCTCATCTGCTTAAAATAAAAATTATATTAGACTATTAGATTCACTTATTAAAGTATACTTGTATTGTGTCCACTATGTAAGTAAATCTGATTTCTCTATTGTCTTTCTTTAATCCTTCTTTTGTCTCCTAATAGAAAATAAGACTACTAATTTAAAAATTTTTAATGGAAAAGTAATTAGAATTCGAATGTACTCGTAAATATACTTCAATCAATTTGATTTAACAAAACAAACACTTCTCATAAGGAGGTATGTAAGTGCCCAATATTGAATTTAAGGTATTTAAGATTTGTATAGAGTACGAACACGATCCTATTGGAACGGCAGCATTGAATTGGCACAGATAGCACCTTTATTTTCACAAAAACTAGTCCCGGAGTAGATTTCAAATTTATTCATATGTATGGGTAATCTATTAATAGTTTTGCCGAAATCACTAAATTTCTGCAAATCCAGTTTGAAATCTTGTGTTGTAACTTTGCTATGAGATAATTAAGAGTATTTTCAGTAACTACTACTACACCAGATATTAATTTTTTGGATACTGATAAACATCCAAAGATTTAAAACTCGATTTGGCGCAATCTCAAGTTTTCAATAAGATTCTATTAAATTCCCAAATTTGAATGAATTTGAAATCTAATAGGGTAAAAAGGGTAGTTCAAAAGCTAATCTAAGCAACCTGAACAGTAGGGTAGGACAATTTGTTTCGGAAGAATTTTTATTTTTTTAACTACCTTATCTGATCGGGATAAAATTTAAAACATATAGTTTTTACATTAATTCGGACCATTACAGGGGGTGGAATCGTGAAAGAAATCTTTGGGTACAGATTCACCATACAATTAATAGTCACCCTAGTGTACAGCCCTGAAATTGTCTTTCATTCATCACAATTACCTGTACAAAATATTAAAATATTTGAAATTACTTGATAGTAATGCAAGCTTTAAAAAATCTTTAAAAATCTTACAAAGCAAATTAAAAAATTTAACATCATAGTTATGATCAATCAAACAAATGTTTCAGAGCGTTGTACACGCTTTTCGAGTTTTCAAAATCTACTTGCCAAAATCTTGCGATGTAAATCAGCTATAAGAGACTGCCCGTGAAGTTATTATAATTTAAAATAGAATTAGAGAATTTTCCGGTTTTTTTTCAAGTTTTGAATAAGGAGAGTAGGCTAGGTAAGGGTATGGTGGCAGTCATCTAAACTCAATAAGGAGAATAAAGGTGCGTTTCCATCTCCGCCGTTTAGCGTCGCCGACACGGGTGTCCCGTCATACTTTTGCCATCGTTGTTTCCATCTGCGGCGAAACGGTCGACGCGACGCTAAAACGTCATCAGTCAATTATTTCTATCTGTAAACGAAACGCTGAAATCTAAAATGAGGGCTTTAAAGGTGCGTTTCCATCTCCGCCGTTTAGCGTCGCCGACACGGGTGTCCCGTCACACTTTTGACATCGTCGTTTCCATCTGCGGCGAAACGGTTGACGCGACGCTAAAAAGTTATCAGTCATGCGCCTGAATGGCAGTGCTAGATTTTTCACTCTTATCGTACATTTTTGACTTTTAAATTACTTTATTATTTTTTAATAATAAAGTATTTTTTTCGTTACCATAGGTACGTAGTTTGGATCCAAACCAACCTCTATCAAAAGCACATTAGTATCGGCTCTCGCCGAAAAAGTTGAAGTTGAGTCAACTTCAACGATTGCCTCGGCGCGTCACAGAGCTAGTTTTTTATGTATGTAGAATGTAGTCGGCGACGCTAAACGGCGGAGATGGAAACGCACCTTAAAGGCAGGCGTCCACTAGGGCGGACGGGCCGCATCGCAAAAATCCGCCTGCCATACATTGTTATGGAAGTGCGTCCACTGAACGAGACTCGCAACGGAACGAAGTACGTAGAAAAAAAATTGCTCGCCGCACCGTTGCGATGCGGCCCGCCTCTAGTGGACGCCTGCCTTAACACATCAGGAATTTTTAAGAAGACGGAAGTTGTTAAAAATTCTTTTAGTGCGAAAGTTTATAAAAAGTAATTGGCGAAGACGCTGGGTTGCGGAAATATTCCAAAGAAGACGGGAACAAGGACACTTCGACAATTTAGTACAGGAGATGCGCCTGAATGACAGTGCTAGGTTTTTCAATTTTCACCGGATGTCTATAGACTTAATCGATGAATTATTGGAAAAAATTAAACCTACTATTGAGAAGATAATTGTTAATCGTGAACCGATTTCAGCAGGCGCTCGATTATCTTTAACGTTAAGGTTTTTATACAAATGATATTATTTAAATTATTTATAATTTCGTAAATGTAATTAGATATTTAGCAAGTGGAGATATGATGACGTCATTAAGCTACGATTATCGGGTGTCCAAGACATCAGTCTCTAGAATAATAAGCGAAACCTCTGGCGCTATTTGGGATGCTCTGTACAGTGAAGTTTTTCCACCCATCATGGAGAAATGGATAACAATTGCAGAAGGATTTTCAACTAAATGGAATTTCCCGAACTGTATTGGGGCGCTTGACGGAAAACATTGTACCATACAGGCGTTCCCGAACAGTGGATCAACTTGTTTTAATTATAAAAATGCTCACAGTGTAGTGATAATGGCGATATATGACGCAGATTACAACTTCATAGTTGCGGACATTGGAGCGTCAGGCAGATACTCTGACAGTGGCATTTTCAAAAATACCAAGTTCGGAAAAAGTCTGATCGAACACCCTGAGGTGTTAGATATACCAAATGGAAATTTTCTTCCCAACACTCAAATTACGACTCCTTATGTTGTAGTTGCTGATGAAGCGTTTCCGTTGACCAAAAATATAATGAGGCCATTTCCTGGCAGGAATAGTGTGGGTGGATTGCCAGAGGATAAGCAGGTTTTCAATTATCGGCTTTCTAGAGCACGGCGAGTCGTTGAAAATTTATTTGGGATTCTTTCTGCCAAATGGAGGATGTATCGGCGACCAATTTTAGCGAAACGAACCAATGTCGTTCTCTTCATAAAAGCGACAGTTGTCCTGCATAATTGGATTAAAAGGAAAGATTCTTTATTTTGTCCAGTAGGTTACGCGGATCGTGAAGATAGTGACGGCCATTTGATTGAGGGACAATGGAGACGGGAGCTTGAACAAAGAGAAGCTTTAGTAGATGTTGGAAGAATGGGTTCTAACAACTCTACCAATATGGCCATGTCAGTACGGAATGAGTATAAAAATTACTTTTACACCATAGACCGTTTGCCCTGGCAAACTGATCATCTGTATACACAGTAAAGCATTCAAGAACTAATAAAATAATGAAAAAATATATCACTTATAATTTATTACTTCATAAAAAAAAACATTCGATGAAAAATTGTATAATATAACTAAAGAAAATTTTTTGGACAAATTGGAATATACACTTCAGTTAAAGATCTGCAAACAGTCCTATTCTTTATTGTATTTAGCGCTTGCTAGCAACATCTGGAACTCAACTTTCAGCCTGCGTTGTTCGGTGAGGCTCATCCTTCTCAACTCAGCTGCGATGGACAAGCAATAATAATCAATATCATCGTACTGTGGTGATTCGTTTAGTGATGATAAAATCTTCTCGATTTCATTATCATCTTAAAAAACAGGTGTTAATTGATTAAAACACAAATCAGACATGCGAAAACATTATAAATACTTACTTCGACTACTTGTCTTTTTGGCTAGCTTCATTGGAGGCTCTTGGGATGCTGTACTGGACGCTGGGACTGATCCGTGATCATTTTCAACGACGCTGCTTTCGAGGTTCGATTCATGTTCTGTGATGTGTGAAGGCGCTTCATATGTTGAAGCCTAGTTTCTGAAATTTAACACGTTTAAATTATTTTCAGTCAATAAAAAAATATTTAATAATTAGCTTTCGTCATCAGAAAGAAACGGCTTTAAAAACATTAAATTGGCTGCCAAGGGCCAATTTTCTTTTTCTAAAGCAGCGCTGCCACTTTTGGGCTTTCGCTTTTGGAGACGAGAGAACCTGTCTCGAATCCTCTTCCATTTTTTTGGCATAATTCAGCTGAAATGAGAATATAGGTTATATAAAATCCAGTACTATAATATTTTTTGAATTCTACTTACGTGATATATTTAGGCTTCCCCCAACCTCACGCCACAGCTTTTTCCGATATCCATTATTCCGGTATAGGTATTGTGAGGAGTCAAACAATATCGGTCTTTTTTCGACCTCGAAGATTAGCCGCTCGTCGTCCATTTTTGACGTTTAAATTAATTTATTATTTTGTAAATATTTTTTCGTTACCATAGGAACGTAGTTTGGATCCAAACCAACCTATATCGAAGGCACATTAGTATCGGCTCTCGCCGAAAAAGTTGAAGTTGACTCAACTCCCGACGATTGCCTCGGCGCGTCACAGAGCTAGTTTTTTATGTATGGAGAATGTAGTCGGCGACGCAAAACGGCGGAGATGGAAACGCACCTTAATTGAATATGTATATATGCTTAATAAATTACATTGATGAAAAATATGCTTTTCGTAGATTTTAAGTATTGTAAGATAACTTAATAACTGGGGTGATCATTTCTTCGTAGTCGGCCTGAAGTCTCTAGATTTTACAATACAAGCTTCGGATTTCAATGCCAAATCTTCGGTTTCATCAAATATGTAAACTATTAAAAATTGAATACACTACTTTTCTTGTGGTCTTAAAAACTGCTGGTTTACATTGATTAAATATAGAACAAAATTTACGAAATTACGAGATTGTGATAAGACTATCAAAATATTCTAGATTTCTCATACATTTTTGGACTTCTAAATTTTGTCGAAAATGAGATCGAATTTAACTGAAAGCGAACAGCCTTGAAATTTTGTTCATCAAGCTTTGGAATCAAATAATTTTATTTTTGAGTTCCTGCTTATGCTATTAAATTTTCCATTGCTTAAAGACTTACAATAGTACAATACAGATTCAAATTTTTGGCACCATATAGTCAGCTGATAAATTAAAAAAATTTAAAAGGAATGTCTTCAGAGCGATGTTAATGCTTGTCGAGATTCCGAAATCTAGTTACCTAAATCTAGCGATTAAATTAGTTATTAGATGCGGAAATGAAAAAGTTGATACATATTTTCAAGCAGTAAAAACCGCAAAGACCATAACATTTGTACAATTGCCATTCTCACTGTACTAGCGGCTCTCTACAGTACCTACTGAACGTCAGTGGCCCCCCTCTTGGAAAAGCAATATGACCACCACTGATTGTAGCTTAGTCCGTTCTCAACTTGAATATCTTTCACCAATCTGGAACCCATATTTTGAAGTACATGCTGGTCGGATTGAAGCAATCCAGCATAAGTTTTTAAGACTCATAGCTTGTAAGCTTAATATTACTATTCAAAATTTAAGTTATGACGATCTGTTATCAACCCTACAGCTTTAAATCTTGTCTAGCCATAGAGAACAAGCTGAACTCATTTTTCTTTTTAATATTCTTGCTAACAACATTGACTGTCCCCAAATACTAAGCTTTTTAAATTTTCGGGTACCTAGTTTTAGAACTCGTTCGCAAGATATTTTTGTTATTGAAGCCCACCGTGCTTTATATGGGCTGAATGCACTCCCAGAACGATTAATGAGAGTTGGTAATAAATTTAGCAACTCCATTGATTTATTTAGCAGTAACACTGCTTCCATTAAAACGTTATTTCGCAACTAATGATTTAAACATTTTATATATCATCTGTATTTATTTTATAAGGAATTTACCGTATAAGAATAAAGAATAAGAATAAGAACTCTATCATGTAGCTCCCATACAAAAGTTCTTAAAATGTACAAACATTCAAATAACTGTACAGAACACTGAATTTTTTCAACATGTCAATGTCTAAAGTTTAAGCTATGCAATTGAAGACTAGAAAAATTCTCATACTCCTTCGAGTAGCTGCCATATAAATGTCTTTGAATAATTTACGACAATTATGTATGCCATGTTATCAAATATTTGACCAAATTAATTTGAAAGTAATTTAGATCAATTGATCAGGTAAAACGAGGCATTGTGAAAATAAAATAACTCGAGAAATACAAATCTGACGATTACAGCCTAAGAAACTGAAGAAATGTATTTAAAATTAAATTAGTCGACTACTATCTGCCTTCCCTCCATCTATAAATAAATATAAGGTCTCATTCCCACTCTTTTATTACTCCCTGCAAGTAGTACTATACTTAAGTATCTCTTCTACAGGGTGTTTTTTAGGTGCATGAGAACTTAAAATTATTATACAAGACAGAAATATTGTTGGAATGAAATTTTTTTATTATATTCTGGTAGATAATTTCATGGCATTTATTTTTTAAATATGATTTCCGTCATATGTCCGCCGCGGCTACGAGTTACATGGTCCATCAGTCCAATTTTTGACTACTTTTTCCAATAGATCTGGCCGTATGGCGTCAACAGTGGCTGGAATATGTTTAGCTGATTAATTTTTAGAAACAAAAATTCAGTCAGCATGGCTCGATAGCGCTGGCCATTCACCGTAACGGCAGCTCCTTCCTCATTTCGAAAGAAATAAGGACCGCACATTTTTTTGTCTTGTTGATGGTTTTGAATCGAGAAGAGTAAAATTAGTGCGAAAAAGATCAATAACTGCACGAATTGCTTGCTCACTAGGCCGATTATGTTGACCGTAAAATGGACGAAGTACTCTATGAACTTCGCGAACAGATCTATTTTTTTCAAAGTGAATTTCCACAATTTGGAAGCGTTGTTTCGGCGTTAAACGATTCATGATGACTTGCCAAACTTTACTGAACAGAAATGTCAACACAATTTGACATTCTCAGCTGTCAAACTACTGTTATCGATATCTATAGTTCTCATGCACCTAAAAAAACACCCTTTACATAGATTAACATGCGACATGGGTACTTAAGTACCCCACTACCGCAAAAATTGGATAAACAATTTTTTACAATTTCACTTTGATACCAATACTTTAGTTCATTTAAAAAATATGTGCAATATTAAATTTTAAGAGTTAAGCAACTTGTGATTTTTGAACGAACAGATGCAGTTTTAACATTCAGTGCTGCACTATTCTTTTCTTTCTATGATTGGGGATTTCCTTCTGTCTGTTGATTTGATGGCATTGATAAATTATTTACTCTCTATATGAGGAATGCATCACTCAAAAAAACAATGCTGCGGTTGAATATTAATCGCTTGCCATGCATGTACAAAACTCTCTTGAATTTATTTTAGTATCATAAAATCAATTCAGACACGGTTTTTTTATTATCATATAATACTCAAATATGTGACATTCATTGTTTATTATGATTATTTGATGTGGATATCACATAATTCCGAAATTAAAACTTATGACGACGGAAATATCCTGGCCTAATACACTCAATCAACCTGACAAAAGTGTAGGAAACGGTAACGGTAACATCTCGGAAACGAAAAGAAGCATCCCAGACAGTCTTAAATTCAGCTTTATACCTATCATTGGTAAAGACATTATCATTTACGTGTCCATATATGGATACAGGATATACCTTCATTTTTATAATAAATACTCCTACGTAGGTATACCCACAAAAATTTACTGGGAACATATTCAACCTCTGCAAAGTTATCTCTAACCCATGGGCCAGAAGGATTTCCGTTCTGACATATATCACCACACTAATCTCCTCCTCGACACGCAGCAAACCGATTTCAAAGACATGAAATACCAACGTGATGGCTACACCAATGACATTATTGGGTCTTCTTGGAAACTCGACAAACATGGAAAATCTCTTACAAATAAAGTCCTTTATACGGGTAGCTTTTAATGGTTTCATTATGATGGTTGGCATGTAATTGTAATGATTAGGGCTAGGAGAAAAGTATAGAATGTTATTGTTCGGATATTCTTCAATGAGGATAGTTGGTGAGGGATTCAACCTGAAATTTGAAAAATTTACATATGTATAATGGAGTAATGGCTTATGCTAAAAAATTCAAACTTTGTGGTCATATAGAATCAAATAGTTTATGGGGCTTTGACGTGCGGAAGTAGAGTTAGGGAAGTAGTGACCGTTTTTTACAAGTAAAAGTATTTCCGATATATTTCTTAGGATGAGTAATGGAGTAAAAAAACGTGTCTTGAGAATAAGCAAAGTTATTATAGATGGTGGTTTAAACGTTTTTATTTTTATTTGTTTTAAGAGCAAATTCGTGCGCATGTTAGGCCCTGATGGGGAAACTAAATTAGCTAGTAAATTACCTAGAGGAAAGTCATACTACGATTATGCTCTTGGAAGTATAGACTCTCACAACAATAGTGACAGTAATTGAATCACTACCTATCAACTAAAAATCTTTTCTTGTACTCTGTCCAAATGTGACAGTGTCCATTTCGATACTCAGTCCCAGACATGAATATTATATTTTAGACGGTGCAAATGTTACTTTTCAAGAATATGGACTAGTTCGATTGGACAAAAGAAATGCCTTGCATCAAAAGATGAATCACTTAGTTATATGGTGATGATACCGTCTGTCCAACATAAAAGAATCGAAAGGCTTTACTAAGATTGTTAAGAGTCGTCTTGTTTTTTGCAATTCACCAGGAATTGGTGGTGTCATTTTTTTCCGAATAAAACACAACTTTGTGTTTCCAATTTTTTTACTTCCTCTCGATTTACATACCTCAGCTTTGTTCAAAATCTGAATTAGAAATTCAATGAGTCTATCATCACAATGAGTCTATGTCTTTAGAAGCGGAAGGGAGTAGAGTACAGCCCCCTCTTCGTCTTTCTACCTTGTCGTGGTGAGGGGGCTTAAGACACTTGTGTCAACTAAAGGAAAGACTTTACATGATGGAGAAGCCTATGGATTTAGACTCTCCAAGTAGTAACCAGACCCTGTCTGGGAATCCACCCGCTGATGCGGCCGAGACTCGGATTTTGGAGGCCCCACCATCATGTATGACTGCAATGGGTGATCCAGGTTGTAGTGGGAGCACACTACTGGATCTCAGTAACTCCTTGGAGGATTTACTGCTTGCCGATGAGGATAGTGCTGACTATGCAGGAACGGTTAATCCGATTCGGTCCTTGGAGGAGGAATATGCTGCAACCGAGGTGGGAGCGGTTATTCCGAATCCGATGTCTGAAGAGGAAAGTACCGGAAATGTGTTATCGGTTAATCTGAATCGGCCAATGATTGAGGAAAGTACCAGTGCCTCTGGCGCGGTTAATCCGAAATCGATGGTTACGGAAAGTACCTGTGCTCTAGGCGTGGGTGATCCGAAACTGATGGTTAAGAAAAGTACATGTGCCCTTGGCACGGTTAATCTGACACCATTGGTTAAGAAATTCACCCGTGCTCAGGACGCGGTTAATCCGAAACCGACTAGCTCCTGTCCCGTTGAGGATAAGTTGAGCAAAGGCCAGAAGAAGAGAAGAAGGTTGGCAAGAGCCAAGGCAAGAGCTGGGGCAGTTATGACAGGTGTCATAGCGGCCAGTGGCAATGTCGTGGTACAGACAGCCGGTGAAAACGTTATTAAGCGCAATCGATCTGTGGAGGAATCACCCGAAACTAATCTTGTGGTTAATAGCGAATTCCTCGTTTCTACTTCTGGCAGGGCGAAGAAGATGAGGAGGACGGAAGCCACTAAAGCGGATGTCCCACCGTCTACTTCGGGAGTCGCTGCAGTGGATAGATCAGCCTGCTCTATTTTAGGAGCAACTGGTCCTAGACCGGCTGAGCGAATGCGCGGGGAGATTAGTGCAGCTGACTTAGCTGACGCTGGACCCTCAGGCGCGAAGATCAGTCCGACTGCTGCTAGCGCGGAGACTGCCACAGCAAAGAGTGCCAAGACCTTCTCTGATGTGGCGGCCACCGCCTTGCAGGCGGTAACCGGGCAACGGCTAACGGATGCCGTTGGGAAGATTTCGGCGGAGAATCGTGTCAACTTCGTGGTTGCGAAAGGTGATACTTTTCAGAAGCTGATTCGGGCAGTATGCTGGATTCCTGGTAAACCTAGGAAACCCCAGGAAATACTCGCCCGCCTTCGTATCCAGAACGCAGGACTTGACACCACCAGATGGCGAGTTTATGAACAGCGTAAGAGCAGCAGTCCCGACGGTACTGAGAGCTGTACTCTTGCGCTTGGCATAGATAGCGGTAGTGTAGAGGTCCTGCAGACTAGATATGACATGCGTCCATATCTCTTCCTTGGAGGATTAAATTTAATCTTCCTAAGTAGCAGTATGTGGATGTAATGTGAGGGTGATTATCTTGAATGGCTAAATGCGGCATTATATTTACCCAGATCAACTTGCAACATGCTAAGGCGCTACTGCTTTACTAAGTAGGAGACTTAGCAAAATGCACACATCCCCTTATGTATCAATAATACAGGAACCATGGATTCGCAATAGGAGAGTTTGTGGACTGGATTCGATCCAGGGAGGCCGGATCTTTTACGATGAAGGATCTGAACGACCGCGTGCCTGTCTATTCATATCAAATATGATAGAGGCGACGATGTTGAGGCAGTTCACCTGTCAAGATATTGTAGCAGTCAAAATGTCTAACGTACTGGAGGGTAGGAGCAAAGACATAATAGTAGTGTCGGCTTACCTTCCGTATGACTCGTTATTACCTCCCCCATCCAGGGAGCTGACCGGGCTCGTTAGATTCGCGGACACCAATAACTTACAGCTCGTCATTGGATGTGATGCTAATGCTCAACACACTGTTTGGGGCAGCAGCAAATGCAATCCTAGGGGTGAGTGGTTATTGGAGTTCATTATGGCGTCGTGCCTTGTAGTAAACAACAGAGGCAACAAGCCAACGTTTGTTACGACGAGGCGGACGGAAGTGATAGATATGACGTTGTCGTCTTCTAGGATTGCAGAATCCATAATAGATTGGCGCGTCCTGGAAGAGGAAACTCTGTCGGATCACAGATATCTGGAATTTCGACTGGCGGCTGACAAACCCGTCATACCGGCTATACGAAATCCCAGGAATGCAGACTGGACTTTGTTCAGATCTCTCTTACAGGAGAGGTCTCAAATACCACGAAAGATGAGGACGCCTGATATGATTGAGGAAGTGACTTCTTGTCTAAGTCTAACCTTAAGTCAATGTTTTGCGGAATCGTGTCCTGTCAGCAAGAGTCGATGCGGAACCACAGTCCCCTGGTGGACTAGGGACCTGCAGAAGCTCAGGAAAACCACCAGAAGGCTTCTGAATCGCGCACTTAAGAGCGGTTCAGAGACCGACTGGGATTACTACCGGACAGCGCAGAGGGAATACAAGAAGCTGGTTAAGACATCAAAACTAGCCTCTTTTGGGAACTACTGCGAGAGTCTGGAAGGAACCAGGGAAACAGCTAGGTTGCACAAAGTCTTTCAGAAAGACAACATGGCCAGGCTTGACACCCTGTTGAAACCTGATGGTACATTTACCACTTCAAAAACGGAGTCACTAAGAACCCTCTTTGAGACCCATTTTCCAGGAAATCAGGTGATCGAAAGCGATCAATGCGTGGTTCAGACACTCTGTCCGACCAAGGATAGAGCGCCCAGGCGTAGTTGGTATATAAATTTGCAATTTCATCGTTTGACAGCTACAAGTCACCAGGAGTGGACGGTGTCTATCCGATAATGCTAAAAGAGGGAGCAGTTGTTCTAGTGCCGATCCTCAGAAAGATATTTTCTGCATGCTTGGCGCATGGATACATACCATCTTCATGGCAACCGGTCAGAGTAGCGTTCATCCCGAAGCCAGGGAGAGACGACTATACTTTGCCCAAAAGTTTTAGGCCAATCAGCATAACATCGTTTGTTCTGAAAAGTCTGGAACGACTGGTAGAGAAGCACATTAAGGAAATGGCTCTCAGAGCGCATCCTCTTTGTTCGGAACAACATGCGTATCAGAGCGGAAAGTCTTGTGATTCAGCGCTCCACTCTCTGGTATCCAGAATAGAAGGGGCGCTGGACCGGAAAAAGTACGCGCTGGGCCTTTTTGTGGACATTGAGGGTGCTTTTGATAGTGCGCCCTTCGAATCACTGTGTGATGCTGCCAAAAGACATGGGGTGGATGACTTTTTAGTCAAGTGGATTCACTCTATGCTCACACAGAGAATGCTATTCGCGGAGGCGGGGGATGGGCAATATGCTACAACGGGGGTCAGTAAGGGTTGTGCTCAAGGCGGGGTCCTTTCGCCATTGTTGTGGAGTATGCTCATCGACTCTCTGCTTCTCGAACTGCAGGATCTGAATATTCACGTACAAGCTTACGCTGATGACGTGGCTGCACTAGCTGTTGGGCTATCGCTCAGGGATGTCTGCGACAAAATGCAGAGAGTCCTATGGGTTATAGATGGCTGGTGTGAAAGACACGGACTTTCTGTGAGTCCTAGCAAAACCGCGCTAGTTTTGTTTACTAGGAAAAGAAAAACAGAAGGTTTAGTGTTGCCTATGCTGAAGGGTGAAACTATTCAGCTCTCGGAGAAAGTTAAGTATCTTGGAATTATCCTGGATAGCAAGCTTCTCTGGAAGGAACATGTAGATACAAAGGCAAACCGTGCGCTAGTAACATTCTGGCAGTGCCGGAGAGCTTTTGGAAGAACATGGGGTCTTAGGCCTTCAATGGTATATTGGCTATATACGGCCATTATATGACCCATCCTAATCTATGCATCAGTGGTTTGGTGGACTAAGTCCGAGTGTGCATACATTAGAGCTAGTCTCGCTAAACTACAGAGGACAGTCTGCATCGGTGTAACAGGTGCCTCGCGCACCACACCGGGTGCGGCACTCGATGCACTGCTCAATCTGCCACCGCTTGACATTGTTGTTCAGGCGGAAGCAATGAGAGCTACACACAGACTAATGAGATTAGGTCTTTGGAGGAAAGAGCATTGCACGGGTCATGAAGAAATGGCTCGAAGGTTGTCTGGGAACCCTATCTTCGATATGCCATCGGATGCTATGACTCCGATCTGTATGCTCAATAGAAAATATCAGGTGGAGATCCCGAGTAGGGTGGAGTGGGAAAACCAGTCCGCATTGCTTAGCGGATTCACTGATATATTCTACACGGACGGTTCAATGACTGAAGACGGGTCGGGAGCTGGAATGTATCTGCAGACTGAAGATCTCAGGTACTCTTTCGCCCTAGGAAAACATTCTTCGGTATTTCAAGCTGAAGTTTATGCAATCCTTAAGGCAGTAGAATGGATTATAGAGGGAAGATGGAGAGGCAGGATGATCTGCATTTGCAGCGACAGTCAGGCCGCTCTAGAATCCCTAGATAATCCAATCGTCTTTTCGAAGATGGTACGTGAGTGTAAAGAACGGTTGAATTCTGTTGGCAGATTCAATGACTTAAAGCTCATATGGGTTCCAGGCACCAGGGTATAACTGGCAATGAAATAGCTGATGCATTAGCAAGGGCAGGATCGGAGTCAGCCATGGTCGGACCAGAACCAGTTTTCGGTGTGCCGGTTGCCACTGTTAGGGCTGCCACTGCTGAGTGGGTGAGTAAATCACACATTGAGAGATGGCGACTTTTTCCGGGAATGCGGCAGACCAGAAACCTTGTTGACGGACCAAGTAGACGAACCGCTTCTTTTCTTCTCAAATTGAGCAGGAAAGAATGTAGTAGTAGGGTTGGTGTCCTCACAGGGCATAACTCGTGTGGCCTACACATGGTCAGATTGAGAATCATTGACGACCCCATGTGCACTGCTTGCGACGAGAGCGACGACACAACAGAACATTTCCTTCTCGAGTGTCCAGCTTACTCTTTTGCGAGAGTGCACGTATACGGCGTCGATGTGATGAGGATGGAAGAACTCCGTTCTCGTTCCCTACCTGAGCTCTTGAAATTCGTGAGGAGGACGAAAAAGTTCGGGTAGAGACTGGGGACTCGAGTGCAATGGGCAATAATTGTCTGAGTGCTCAAGATGCGCGGCCTTGCTGCGTATCTTCCCCCGCTTCAAACAACAACAAAAACAACAGCCCCTTTTCAATTATAGATATACGGTAATAACCGGGCATCATGCCATGTCCTATCAAATGCCTTTGACGTACCTTTTACATTTTACAACTAAATTTTCAATCTATAAATACAAGAAAATAAGAATTATGTTCTGAATAACCAGACGACGAATTAAGGATTGTTTCCTCATTTTACATTTTAATCATAAGAGCGAAACTCCCAAGTAAGTACTTATTCTTGTATAAGAACTATAACTATTATATGCTCGTTATGCAAAGCAATTAATCACGTAATTGTGTCACTATTTTTGTGAATTTACTACATTCTGTCAGGACATTTCCCTTGGATTTAGCCCAACCACATTCATGAAGTTGTTTGGTTTCATTTGGTTTATTGTTAATCAGAAAACGTTTATTTACGAATTTTATTAAGCTAGTTAAGGATATTGCAAGCTGATGTGACAGCATTTTTAGCACACTAATGGACGTGATCATGCCAAACAAACTGGTTCGAAATTAACAATTACTTTTTAAATGATACCACTAGAATCTAATACATAGCAGTTTTTTAATATTCTTCTATTGATAGCGTGTAGATAGGTTCGTGAGATTTTGTTGTACTGCTGTGTATGTATACGCTACTCAACACAAAATCATGCAAAGTAGATTTGTCTGCCCTTTTAGTAAATAGTTGAACTATTTTGACGGAAATGGCATTTAAAGGAATTAAGATAATGGGCATCATTGTTTTACCCTCTGCATCTCTTAACTAAAATTTACAATCTTTCAATAAAATGTCATTAAATGAAATTCCAGACCGTTATAACACAACCCAAATACACTGTCTTGCACTCTGTTCCATCACAGTAGACAATTATCTCTTCATCCAGGCACACACAAACATATCACATCCGTTTACTAATGTACATAAATATAAAACCAGTGTACAGTGATAACATTCAAGTTCCGTTCATATTATTGTTCAATCCTTGCAACTTAGTGGCCACAGCTTTATTAGATCTATGAATAAACTTAAGTAAACTTGAGAAATTTCAACATCAATCTGCTAATCCAGCTCGTAATCGGCTACTGATGAGGAGTTGTAATAGTGGGCTATGAGAGAGCAAACTTGAGCAATTTATTCGAGTATTATGATAAATATTTAATTAAACTTTGACATAATTCCTTTGGAATATCTTATGCGAAAATGTTGTGGGACGATCTGCCATGGTTCCGGCTCTTTATAACAACACTATGGACACCCAGATGTTTTAGCGGAGGGAAAGGACGAAACTTGCAAATTATTGAAACCGAAGTAATCTCAACTATTTAAGGCAGGCGTCCACTAGAGGCGGGCCGCATCTCAACGGTGCGGCGAGCATTTTTTTTTCTACGTACTTCGTTCCGTCGCGAGTCTCGTTCAGTGGACGCATTTCCTTAACAGTGTATGGCAGGTGGATTTTTGCGATGCGGCCCGGCCCGGCCTGTCCGCCCTAGTATACGCCTGCCTTTAGACTTCAAGATTATAAATATTTCATAGTCGACCATCAACGATTTTCCTAACAGAATGGCAATAGGTTGGATCCAGTTCTTATCATGATGCTATTAAAAACAGTTCGCAGTCACGGAATATCGCAATGGTCGGGCTATAAATACGATAGATATCTTAATAATTCAGGAAATTGTGTCTGTATCTTCGTAGTAGTTATATAACGAGTTGTACACAGCCTGGTGAAGTTATCACATCCTTAATAAAGTCGACCTTTCGAAGTAGTTCAAAAACGGCTCGCATTGGAGTTATCGCCGGCACATGTACATACAAAACCATATGTATATACCAGTATCTGTTTTTCTAAGAAAAGGTGGTAATGACTGGAATTATCTTTGGAGCTTCCGAATAGGATAATGTTTTTAGATTCTAGCTTCACTATTCTATTTATAACGCTCAAAAATGATTAGATCCAAGTGTGATTGAAGTGAAGATTGAAACTTCAAGGTATTCTTATTTACTTATTATTACAGTTATTCTATAAGATATTTACAGTTTATATAATTTTTGTAGAGATCAGACGGGGAAAAAATTATTGTCTTTACAACTATAGTGTAGTATTTCTATTTCTTGACAAATTATGTTATTAATTAAAGTGATACTTCATTTAAGAAAATTCTTTTTAAAAACCTATTAATAAGAACTTAAAACTAACTTAAAACTACCTTCCTTCAAGGTATTCATTTACTCGGGAAGTATCCAAGAAAAAAAAAGTTCTCAGATTAATGATTAATCCACTACTTAAGCTCAACGTGAAGCCTTGATCTTGATAATAAAGGATGTAAGAGAAACTCCATACCATCTTCTGGTTGGTGTAGAAAAGGAAATGAGGAAATGTTAGTATATATGTATAGAAGAAGAAGAAAACAACTTAGAAATCTCTTCAAAAGAGCCAGGAACACTGGCACTGTAGAAAATCTGATTCAGCACCAACCGGTAAAGAAGGAATACTCAGAGTATGATTCGAAATAGGGATGTTAATATCGGAAAAAAATATCGATATTGAAAAAAATATCAATATCGGCTGACGATATATCGGAGAAAAATATCGATATATCAATATATCGAATATTTTTTCCAATGAAAAATAAACTCCAATGCTGCATCAAAATTAACATTAATAAAAAAATACGGCGCACGCGGCTTTTAGAAAACCGAATGCTAATAAATAAATGACATTTGATTTCGTTGCCTTCGGTCACAGTTGCCAAATTTAGCTATTTTTAAGAGTCTGAAATTCAATTTCAATTTTATCATTGCAATTTCAATACCTGAGAGTGTTTTGATTGAACTATTGGAAATGTTGGTGGAAAGCGGAAAATTCTTCTCTGTTGACTTATCAAATCAAAATAATGCATTTTTTGATCGAAATAAAGTTTCCGGATAGAAATACTGTTATTTTTTAAATATATTATTTTAAAAAATAAGGATAAAAGGAGCAAAATCGAAAAAGTATTAAGAGCAAACTTAATTTTAATTATTTATTAATGAAATATTATATATTGACATATTTTTAAAATGTAAGCTTATGAGAACCAGTACTTTTCTGGGACAGTTGTTAAGAATACTCGCTTCTTAATATGCTCTCCAGTAAGCCGACTGCGATTATTTGGCACCACAATATTTATTGCCGACGGATGACATTGATGAGGCAGGGACAATGAGGTATTTCTGATTGTTGCCTGGTTGCCTCGTCGTACATATATTTGTGTTGGCGCCTGAAGTGAAGGTTTGCGTGCATGTGCCCGTATATATCACGTGCCCTGAACCTAGTTTCGACAGATATGGTTTCCGTGATCGAAAATTTTTTTTCTACTTTCAACGTTTCTGGCATCCCACATAAATAAGCAGAAATGCAGATTAAATGCAAGAAACCCGTTCGATTTCTAAAATATTCTATACTTAAAAAAAATATCGAGTCCAATAGTCGAATTTCAATATCGATATATCGCTTTTTACAATATCGGCCGATATTATCGATATATCGTTCAAAAAATATCGCAATTTTGATATGTCGAAATTTTTTTAACATCCCTAATTCGAAAACCCAAGTCAAGATGTAGCTGCAACTTGAAGGCTACATACAGATAGTGTTTATTGAAAATCTACACGTACCTTAAAGGTACGTTCTTAAAAAGGTTGATGGAAAAAATACATCCTAGAATGAGGAAAGTCTGAAACTTATCTCCCAAACGAAATTCCAGGGGATTCTTTCTCATAACAGATCAAGATACACGTGAATTCCACTCAAATCCATGTTGCAGCAACACAACCAATTCCAGACTAATGTTTCGAACCATTTCGCGCGAAATAAAATACAAAACATGAGGCACGCAACATAAACTTTTGAAATCACAGAAAACATTCATTTTCATTTTCATCCCCGCTACAAACCAAATTTTCCAAATAAGCTTTTCCAAGCACAAAAACAACTACCCAAGCTCCAAACCATTTTTCCGTGCTAAAAAATTAATGCTCCAATAACAGAAGCATGAAAAACATACTCCCCCAACTTTAGAACTTCGAATTGTCGAAATTCTATTTTCGACGGAGATTTTTTTTTAACAAAACTCTAGCTCCTACGATTCTGTCCAGTTCCAGCTGAGCTTTCCTTTTCAACAGTCCAACGTCCGCACAAAGTCTTCTGCAAGTTCCGTAAAATCAGAATTTCTAGAATACAATCATTGAATACAATTAATAACAAGATTTATTGCAAATGTACAAACAAAACATCTCAAATATATTTTTATAAGATTTCAACTTTGACGACTTTTTGCGTGCTTTTTATGGCATTGTTCACAGCCGAACAAGTGCGAGCTATACAAAGGACATTTTTATGAATTAACAAAAAAATATCCGGGAAGACACGAAATCTCACATTCCAGATTTTATCGAGTCCTCTTTAGTACAAAGTGTTTACAGATCTTTTTACGGTGTTAGCATATGTTAATTGTGGTTTTTGTTGCTGGTGTTGATACTAAATCCTCTATTTTTCGGAAATAATATCCCTAAGGTGTCAATTACTCACGACCTATGACTACAAGTGGTTACTAGATTCCTTGTAGTTTTCACACAAACTTAGTGTTAAGTGCTTATTGTATTCGTGCAAAAGTTAACATACAAAAACAAACAAAAATAAAACAAATTCCTGCCGTAGGGTTATGAGCCCCGTGATAGTACTCGTATTTTATCGATTAATTCGCGACCGTTCACTGCCGACTACGCAGAACGAAATTTTCATGTAAACATCGTCTGATTGTCACAGACAGAGCGCAAGCAAAAAGGACACCCCGAGGTCCTTGACGAAATATCTCAAATTCCTTCACGCGCGCATTAAACAAGTGCATCAAAATTGTTGTAAGCAGGTGGACAGTTGCAGTAAAGGGCTGTCGACAATTCGTTAAGTACCCCGGCTGCATATTACGCTCATTCATCCTGGAAAAGGATTCGGTCGCCATGGTTGAGATACAAAAAGGAAAAGCTATGAAAACAGCATCGTCCTCGAAAAGGGAAACTCAAGTCATTGTTTCGACGCCGCTGAAAAAAGTGACAGTGGTAGCCAAGGACGAGGTAAGTGTGTAGCGTTTTAAATAATTTCTTTCACACTTCAATTATCCAAATTATATTAAAGAGATGGTTCGCAACATGGAAAACTCGATGATCCCTCTAAGTGCCAAGTCCTTTCGGGGTACTTAGTGTAGCTCGAATTTAATAAGAAATTTGTTAAGCTGGATTTAAAAGTCGGATGTCCTAAAGGGATATACTTTGTGTGTACTGGGAATAGAAGTTACTCATTCAACTTCCTAGTACAATCATCGTAGAGACATAAGATGATTGCTTTTTTGATAAGACTGTGATTCATCACGAGGAAGTAAACTTTTAATCTGCCATGATCCTTACAGCTCTTGGAATTTTGTCTGTACAAAATCGTACGAGCGTTTGTATAAAGAACGGGAGAACAGCAAATTCTACTCAGAGATTTTATTATAATTTAATGCCAATAGGATATGGACTTGCAGATGTATTGCATGGTGTGGCAGTATTAATTTAGTGTATGGAATTTTCTTTCCATTCTATTTAGAAGAAAAGTTCTGCCAAGGTAGAACTGATGTTCTTATTGTATTTTTAGGCAAACAAATTAATTGTAGTTTGTTAGTATAGTTTCGGTTGAGATTTACTTGACTCCTCATTCTCATGCAAGCAACGCTATATGATTGCTAAGGCACAGTGTTTCATAGTCCTATTCTACGAACTATTTAGAATTTGATTTGGAGCTTCTGGCCAGCCGGATCAGAGAGACTGTTCAAGAAGGGAGTCTCCTTTGTGATTTGCTCTCCTAATGGAGTCGTATAAATGGAGTGCAGGTAGAAAACAATTTTCTTTTCCTTATCTTCTCCGCCTCTTTGTTCTCCGCATTCAATTATTAGTCTTACGACTTCCTATGTTTCCTCTTCCTCACCGACCTCATTCTCCCCCTCCTCCTTTCTTCCTGTATCTTAATATTATCCTCCTTCTCTTTCTCCTCATCCTCTTTATGGAAAACCTGCAAAAATACTTTACAAATAGTCGAACCTTGTTTTGGTTTGTCTGAAAATACGATCAATCAAGAATACTTGCAAAATTATCCCGCTCTTACTCTCTCAATACTAATCTTTCAAAAGTTTAAATAAAATTTTGAATTGGAAGAAAATCAAGAGAGTCTCCATTCAAAAGTTTTTGAACAATTCGAACAATTATCTTCCGAAATATACCATAAATCAATAAATTTTACACGATTTTTTTTAGTAAAAGGTAAGCGTAGTTCCCCATTCTGATAGTACCGGCTTTTTGCCGGCGTTGTTGATAGTACTCACAGTAGTCTTCTCCCAACGAATGTTTTACATTTATACAATTTTAGCAATTTTTATAAACCTTGCTATTTTTCGTTAAGAATATTTTAATTATTGAGCTATTTGCCTAGTTGTTTTATAACCCATAAAACAAAACCAAAAATAGGTTAGAATCCCCAAACCTTTTTTTTTTCTTGAACAATATTTTTAATTAAATTAATTTTTGTTTTCAATTAAACTTATGATCTACGAGTAGTCTCGGTAAAAAAGCTTAATGTGAATTCGAAAATTATCAAAACGTCTTAAAATTCAGTGAACCAACTGGAACCCCATAATTCAGACACTAAACCAACTATTGTATTTTGTAGTTTATGAGAGCTGTGCAACAAAAAACGCAAACATCGAAAGGCTATTGTATATTCCAAAATCGAAAACATTTTTCCTTTGATCAATGTTTGGGCATTATTTTCTTAAGTATACAAGTTTTTTCTACACGTGAGCCTATTCTTACTTGAAAAATGTTGCAATTTATTTCAATGACGAAATCTTATTTCAAAGATAAGTTTCACGTATGTGCTCGGAGTAGCCATAAAATAAAACTATATGGCATCCTGCTTTCATATCTCCTAAATTACTTCAATCTATGCAAAATACCATCAAGCTGTTAGCAAAGATACGAAAACAAATGGAGAAAATCTTTCTTCGAAGTCATAATAAATCATATCCTCAATCCGAAAATGTCCTTTTCAAGGAGTTTCCTGTGTGCAAAAGTGCGTCATATAGTTTCTCTTCGGGCTTCTTCATAAAGGCCATATCACAACGTTATTCTGTACAATAGATGCCGGACAATTTAATCTTTGCGAAACTCTTGCTGAAACTGTATCTCTAATAGGAAGTACACAATGGAAGTCGGGTAGAGTTGTCTTTTGAGTTAATTAGGGTGAAATTGTGTAGTCATAATAATAATTAGTATGTATACATTATTTTTAGGAAATGCAGTGAAAAAAGTAAATTCGTTTATCGCGCGTTTGCTAAATATTTAAAATAATTTAAAACCATCGTCTGGATATTGAAGGTAGGTAAGATCATGATAGATCAACATGTCATATTATGCAGAATTTACGAAGAATGGGCCCGAAGAAGTCTTATACCAGTGCACACCTGTCTATGGAACCAGAGGTCTCGTTTTTCTTCTTTTCATTACTTTCCCTTCACCCTCTACTTCTACTCACTTTTCTCAAACAATAGAACCCTTTCACCGAAGAAAAGAATAATATTGCAAAGTTTTAGATGATCTACGCCCAGGACAGAACCTTGATACCGTGTATTATTTAAATTTAAGACATATACCATCCACCTTAGACTCGAACCGAAATAGAGCATGGCACTAGATGCAAGTTATCTTTGATTTGCAGTATGCTAAGACCAATTTCCTAAGAGAATAAAACTACATCTACAAGAATTACAACATTAGATTAACAACCTTTTCATATCATTATACGAGGGGATCACAATGGCTCCACAGCGATCTCTCGTGATGGGTTGTGGCACAATGCTACAGTCCATCCTTCTAAACCTAACCTAACAACCTTTTTACTACATTTTTTGCCGCACGCTGTGAAGACGATGTATCATAGAAGACTAATTTTCTTTTTTACTCTCTTAAGGTGAGCAAACCCTTTAGGCGCCCGAAAATGACTAATTTTTCATGAACTTTTTTATGGTGATAAAATAATCGTATCACTTTAAAATTTTGACATCATATTATTACAACTTTCAAGTGTTTTTTGTTTTACAAAACAAAATGGCGGCGTTATAGGGTATTCCTTTAGGCGTCTTTTGCTTGACACAAAAGTGCTCAAACCCCCACAGCTAAGTCAGAAAATGGATAATTTTTCTCAAAGAATGAGCGGTATAAACTTCGAAATAACTTCATAAGTGTTTAATATTCCGTGAAAAATAAATACGACAAAATTTAAATTAAATTAATTAAACCATTTTTTTGTTACATTATTCTTTCATTTCGATGCTTGTAATTGGTGTCTTAAAAAAATAAATTTTCTTTATGAAATGTTATGATACGTTTGTCATTCTTATTTAATTATGAGGTTCATTTAAATTCACTTCAAGCGATATTTTCTCAATTTTGTATGAAAATAACCTTCAACAGCCAGTTTCTGTTTATCTTGGAAGGTTTCGAAATTTACCACCAGAGCGCAAGGTATATTTGTCAATTGCAATTCGGTTGCATTTGTGTTGTGATAAACGCAAATGCTGCCAATCATTCAAATCGAAAGGAGTAAAGCGAATTGAAGCGAATTCATCCTAGACTCACACCATTTCATTCTATCTGGAATAGGATTTATAACCCAGTAAAAGTAGTGGGTTGACTATTCTGGATGTTGTTGTTGTTTCAAGTATAATTATGCTGTCCTATCCTACTCTGGAGAGCATTAAAACGTATCTAATATTGAACTCAATTTTTTCTTTCTATTATTTTTTTTTCTATTTTTTTTTTATTTTTAATTAGTCATCTTTATATTTGCTGATGTTCAAAATGAACTTATTAATTTTACTTATATTATTTATATTTTTTTATTCCTCTTGCGCTTTCAGTGTAATGTTTATAAATATATCGTACTAAGAACCCCTAATAATTGTTATTGATTTCGTATAGATCATATTAAAAGCAAAAAATAGCAAATATTTTCCACCAATATTTTCTCGATAAAAATGTAAGCTGTTGAGTTGCGGTCACCTGTATCTGAGAAAAAGTTAAATTTATAGATAAACACCAATATAATATAAACGTGTTCAAATAGCAACAGATCTTTTACTGCTGTCAATGGTGTATTGCATCCATTGCACTTTGTAAGTACATATTAGGTGTCGATGCTAAGGGGGCCGGCATTTGATTGATGATTTCATAACCTCAATTATACTCGCTTTCGCTTGTTCGGAATATTTCCTCTTTATTGGATTTATAATTGGCGATTATAAATATTCTTTAAATAGGAATGTAAGTAAATATCAGTAATTGAGTATAAGTAAATATAAGTAATATAAGTAATAGGTATAAGCATCGGATAATGCTCTTACTTTTTCTTGTGTTCCGCTGACGTTGCTAGGTTGACAGTCTTCACGTTTCTTTTCTGTGTTACGCTGACGTTTGCTAGGTTGACAGTCTTGACGTTGGTTGTGGCACTACTGTTCAGGAGTGCCAACATTAGGTATAATCTTTGAAAGTCTTTTCGCAACTTTCTATGAGACATATGAATTTTACATTCACCCTTATTCTGGAACCCGACGGCGGGACAGAAAACTGCGTATTCACCCAATTTTAAATTTTTTAAAAATTTGACAGTTGAAATCCGCAGTGAAATAGTCGCGTTTTTAAACTTTTTTCAGAAAGTAATTGGCAATAAAAAAAGAGAAATTTTAGATGGCCCATCTCTCACATTTAAAGTATTATAATTTTGGATATTTTTCTGCCTTAAAATATGGTTTTAAATACCCGGAAAAGACGTTTTAAAGTTTATTGATAAAGCAGTTTCCGTAAGTTTTCAATAATCGATGTGCCGTGAATGGGAATCGAATGTGAACCGCATAGTCGGCGGAAATAAAAAATCCACCTTTTTCCAGAATAAGCGGGATTATTTTCGTTCCGATGAATATACATACAAATGTTTATTTAACACACAAATCATGTCACAAGAATACTTATAATACATAAAAATTTTATAAACCAACTAATTAAATTAATAATTAAACTGCCTGATCTGACTGTTCTTCAAAAAGACATTCATTCAATTGCACGATTTACGTGACGTTTGAAATACAAGAACAGTTTTCTGTTGTGCAGTAAAGTCACTCTATTAAAGGGTAAAGTTACTCTGCTTCATAGTAAAATTACTACCTTAAAATCGTTTTAATAAACGATACTCTCTTGTACCAGTAAATTTAAAAATTTCGAAGTAAAAGTAATGCGCTTTGGTAGTAAATACGATTATTACTACATAATTTTTTGATTTACTACAACAGTTATGTATTTTTCCTACCGGCATCTAATTTTCCTAAGTTTTACCATTAATTTTGCTGCAAAAATGCAATAATATTCAGCGGATTTTTTAGAGTTAACTTTTTCTTAATTCAGGTGGAGCTGAATTAAGCGCCGTCGTATTTATCTGGGATATAATGCTTACGCATGCCATACATTTTATCGTAATCACATTAGCCGTTTTCATTTTTTGGTAGAACCAGCTAAGAGATCGAAATTCTTCCACAAGAATAATTAGAAAAAGCATACTTCCTATAGCTACTGTGTGATTCGGATCGATACTTTATGAACATACGATCAAAGAAGTTTAATGAATGCACGGATAATGGAAAGTAATCTTACTGATCGCCATAATTTTTAAGAAATAGAAAATGCCTGCACCGAATACCAATTAAAGAAAATCAGTTCAATCTTTTCATCCGTGATAGCAATATATTCACAGATGTAAGTTGAGTCAAATTTTAAAAAATTCCCCACGAGGGGTCATAAGTGAATCGCAAAAGCGAATCGAAAAAGAAGTAGATAGGGAGTTTTTTTAGTGTATGTCAAGTCTGTGAAACCCACCGCACGTAAAAACCGACTAGAGTAGAACGTTACCCGAAAAGTAAAGTAATTACTCTATTAATTCGTAACTTAAAGTGCATGACATCATTGTAATAACATTTGAACAGAACCTATTAGGTACCAATTTTCAATAAATTTTCTGAATTTTGTTGTTGTAAATTAGCTTAGATTTCAAAGATAGAGAAGTATTCGTATAATAGTTTATCGCAACATCAATAACACGGCTTATCCCAAAAACTACACAACGGAAAACACACCTACCCGGATTACCGTGAGATTGATTTGGTATATTTATACATATATTTCGAGTGCCTAATTAGGCACCTATTCACGTTTTACCTTTTGTTATCTTCTGGCGACGATGTCAATCAACTCTTAAACTGGTGCCTATGGGCCCGGAGCTCCCTTATCATTAAGCTAAGTGAGAGAGATCCTTCGGTGAATTGGATATCTTGGAAAGCACTTACGAGCCCAAGAGGATTGTGCGGCTCGTCCAATGAAGAGGCACAAGGTACTCACATGGCGTAAACAGAAAGATTAATCTATGTTGTTTTTAGTTCTGTACCACATGGAATAAAGTATATCCTGCCAACTGTAGGTATACAAACATTTCTGAATATTCATACTTTTAATTAGAACTACAAAGCTTTTCACTAAGCTAATTGCAATGTATTTATGTCTATTTTCCGCAACAAACTGCAATGACAATTGGAATATGACCAATATGAAAATTGATAATAATAACATAAAAAAATGCAAAACAAAAACATACTGCAGTCACGATCGGCTGCAAGCCAATCGTATAATACTCTAGATGAATACTGAACTCCGATTTATATTGCAGTTGGGGATAAAGTAGAATTACGTGTGTGCATGTTGTATGTCCTTTATTAAGGACTGCTATTAGATTGCTACTCAAAACTAAAAGACAATATTTATTGTTTAATTTCATATTTTGAACTGGGTAAGTCATCGAAAAAAATATCCTTTTTGAAGGACTTTCACATGGAAGGTGCAGGAAGGACTCACTCAATTTTTTACATATTTATCCTTTCCTTGAAATCATTTAAAAATGAATGTGTACAAAATTTCAAATTCGTAGCTTGAAGCGTTCAAAAGTTATCGAAAAATATTGTTGAACATATGTCTTAATTACATTTTGTATGGCAGCTACCAGAAGGAGGAAAAGGATTTTGCTGATTAGTAAACTGGAACTTCGTTTTTACTCAAAACTAATTGGTACAAAATTTCCAATTCATAGCTAAAAGATTACTTGAGTTATAGTAAGTTCCGTAAATTAAGTGAAGACATTTTGACAGGATATTTGTATGGCAGCTACACGAAGGACTAATAGGATTTTCTTCATAATCATACATTTAGCTTCAACTATTGGAAAAATACTACGTACAAAATTTCAAAGACGTAGCTTAAACCCTTCTGAAGTTATCGGCCAATATTCTTGAACACGTATTTTAAGGACATTTTGTATGGCAGCTACCAGAAGGAGTAAAAGGATTTCGCTGACAAGTAAACTCAAGCTTTGTTTTTACTCAAAACTAATTTGTACAAAATTCCGAATTCGTAGCTAAGAGATTGCTTGAGTTATAGTTAGTTTCGTAAATTAAGTGAATACATTTTGACAGGATATTTGTATGGCAGCTACACGAAGGACTAATAGGATTTTCTTCATAATCATACATTCAGCTCGAACTATTGGAAAAATAACACATACAAAATTTCAATGTCGTAGCTTAAACCCCTCTTAAGCTATCGACCAATATTCTTGAACACGTGTTTTAAGGACATTTTGTATGGCAGCTACCCGAAGGAGTAAGACGATTTTGTCCGTTAACGAACTTAACCTTACAAATTCAACCAAACATCCAGATTCAAAATTTCAAGATCCTAGGTGAAGGCGTTCTTGAGTTATCGTGCTAACGGACAGACGGACGGACGGACGGACGGACGGACGGACGTCAGGCGGATTTGAGGTTTTTGGGCACAAATGAACAAAAAATAATATATAACTTTTTTTCGTCCGAGGCTTGGTTCTATGCGTTACAAACTTTTCGGCTGGATTAAACTTATAATACTCTATATGATTTCATCTAGAGTATAAACATACTGCAGTCACGATCGGCTGCAAGCCAATCGTATAATACTCTAGATGAATACTGAACTCCGATTTATATTGTAGTTGGGGATAAAGTAGAATTACGTGTGTGCATGTTGTATGTCCTTTATTAAGGACTGCCATTAGATTGCTACTCAAACCTAAAAGACAATATTCAGTGTTTAATTTCATATCTTGAACTGGTTAAGTCATCGAAAAAAAAAGTCCTTTTTGAAGGACTTTCACATGGGAGGTGCAGGAAGGACTCACTCGATTTCTTACATATTTATCCTTTTCCTTGGAACCATTCAAAAATGAACGTGTACAAAATTTCAAATTCGTAGCTTGAAGCGTTCAAAAGTTATCGAAAAATATTGTTGAACACGTGTCTTAAGGACATTTTGTATGGCAGCTACCAGAAGGAGTAAACGGATTTCGCTGATTAGTAAACTCGAACTTCGTTTTTACTCAAAACTAATTTGTACAAAATTTCCAATTCATAGCTAAAAGATTACTTGAGTTATAGTAAGTTCCGTAAATTAAAAGAAAACGTTTTGACAGGATTTTTGTATGGCAGCTACACGAAGGACTAATAGGATTTTCTTCATAATCATACATTTAGCTCCAACTATTGGAAAAATAACACATACAAAATTTCAAAGACGTACCTTAAACCCTTCTGAAGTTATCGGCCAATATTCTTGAACACTTATTTTAAGGATATTTTGTATGGCAGCTACCCGAAGGAGTGAAAGGATTTCACTGACTAGTAAACTCGAACTTTATTTTCACTCAAAACTAATTTGTACAAAATTCCGATTTCGTAGCTAAAAGATTACTTGAGTTATAGTGAGTTTCGTAAATTAAGTGAATACTTTTTGGCAGGATATTTGTATGGCAGCTACACGAAGGACTAACAGGATTTCCTTCATAATCATACATTTAGCTCCAACTATTGAAAAAGTAACACATACAAAATTTCAAAGTCGTAGCTTTAGGCGTTCCGAAGTTATTGGTCAATATTCTTGAACACGTGTTTTAAGGACATTTTGTATGGCAGCTACCCGAAGGAGTAGGACGATTTTGCCCGTTAACGAACTTAGCCTTACAAATTCAACCAAACATCCAGATTCAAAATTTCAAGATCCTAGGTGAAGGCGTTCTTGAGTTATCGTGCTAACGGACAGACGGACGGACGGACGGACGGACGGACGGACGGACGGACGGACGGACGGACGGACGGACGGACGGACGGACGGACGTCAAGCGGATTTGAGGTTTTTGGGCACAAATAAACAAAAAATAATATATAACTTTTTTTCGTCCGAGGCTTGGTTCTATGCGTTACAAACTTTTCGGCTGGATTAAACTTATAATACTCTATATGATTTCATCTAGAGTATAAAAATATGTAGTTTAGTTTAGTACACAGTTGAATTTCAGCCAGGTCCTGCAAATAAAATTAAGTTATTCTATGGTTACAGACTTGTACTAAGTGGAAGTTATGAAGATAACATTTCAAAATTTTTATCATAGCTTAGATAAGAAACTAAGGAAATGATTCTAATAGATTTGATACATTTTATGATAATATAAGAAGGATTCCTAAAAAATCTTTTCGACATGCCAAAAGAATGCAGTACTGGTTCGGGTATTGCCTCTTTGGGGATATGCATAAAAGGACGATAGTTGATCGTCCACGCGACACATGGAGACGAATAATCCCGACAGGTAAAATTTATTTGCCAGAATTCAATCTGGCAGAGGAGCACTGTTCTTGCCCTCATACAGACGAGAAATTCACATACAAAATATGCCCTAAATAATGAATTTGGTTTGATGAATTTGTTTCAAATGTAAATAGTTCAATAATTTTTTCTTCCAATTCGTGGTTTTAAAATTTAAACTAATGGGGTTCAATATTCACCAAAATTTAATATGAACCAAAATTCTTGATTAATTTGGCCTTACGGTATCAATTTAAAGGCACCGAGCCATACATCCCATTAAATACTATATGCAACAAAATCATGCCATAGGAAACTACGTATGAAAATAACTTTTTTTTTTATTTCATTTATAAGATAAATACATTTCTGTCGTCAGCATTTAGTCATAGACTAAGTTTGTAGACAATAGGTTTCTCTTCTATAGACATTTTGTGGCGAATAAATAGAAAGCTCTATTCTAAATGTATGTACGCCAGCAACTTAAGACGCAAAGCAGTAGGACAACACCTAGGAAAATTTCCGAGAGCATATATTTTATCACTTCATAATAGATAAGCCGCACGAGGCGACGACAACGAGTCCTTCTCGTAACTCATGACAATGATAAATCCTTGTGACGACGGAAGATTTCGGGTATTAGAACATACTCATAGTGAAATTCGAAGGAAATCTCAACGGATATTTGTTGTGGGTAATTATTTTCTGGGAACAATACGAAATGAGCGTCTTTGGTAGGAAAATGAAAATTCGTGGAGAAAATGTAGCCCTATATGTATAAGGAAGACAAAAAAATTTCCCCTTTTTATTTCTGTAGATTATTTTTGTTCGAAGTCTGGCTATTGAGAAAAGTTTATTTAATATTAATGCATATGTACATTATTAAAATCATGGTGTCTAATGTATCTTGAATTTTCTGAAAATTCTCTTCCTGTTTAGTATATTTTTCTTGCATACCTATTTGAAATGAAAACCAAAGTCAGTTATCCGTAAAGTATTAGTCGATACTAAAGTTCAAGATTTTGTTTAGAGTTTGTTACTAACTGAACAAATTTTCTGCATTTAAAGCGAATAACTCGTGGTACTCCAACCTATAACTTTAGCAACCTATAACTTTTATATATTTGTTTATATGAAAATATCTCATAACTATAAAGGTAAGCTAATGAGTCTTATGCACGTGCATTCCGACTGTAAAAAATACCATTTTCGAAGCAATTGAGTACAGCAAATGGAGAGCTTCTTTAAAAAAGTTCAAAGAATATAAATATAAATCAGAAGATTTTTAGGAAGAGATAAAATAAAAAAATGGAAGGTGGGCATATTTGAAGTAGGCTTGCGCATTTTAGTTCACCATAGTGAGCGATCATTTCCGATTCCCGATCCCTCGCGAACTAGTTCGTTTTTTTAGTTCATAGTTCATTACTTCAGGAGAGTTTAGTGATGAGTAGTCGTACTTCGAAGACAGTACATGTAGTAGAAGATGATGAGCAAAAAAATAAGTCGAGTAGATCTAGTAGAAGATGAGCAAAAAAAAAGGTCAGTAGATCTAGTATAGTATATTCACGCAGACTGACTGCGAACTAGTTCGTTCCTTTCAGTTATGGGCACACTCTTCTGAACTAGTTCGTTCGCGAACTACACAAGCCTAATTTGAAGTGACGGGTTGAATTTTTTATCTTTCCGTATCTCATGAACCGCTTATTGGTATATCAATGGATTAACATTTAAACCTTATGTGGGTTGTGATATACTAAAAGTAGTGATATACTAGAAGAACTTTTGAAGAGTTTCTCCTCCGACAAGAGCAAAATTTGAAGCACTTACTACTCTGAAATTCATATAAATATTTAAGCTCTAAGCACTATTATTACTATCCCAGACAATAATTTTACTTTATTATTTTAATAATACAGTATTGTTATCGATTTTTAAAAAAAAAAAATTTGCTACCCTCAAAATTTTTTTTTTCACGTTTCATGACGAGTAGACACGAAAAAAGCAAAAAAAAATTTCAGTCCGTCTGTCCGCCGTACGCCGTACGTCGACCGCTGTACGCAAAATCATTTGAAGGCTCATAGCTCCCAAACCCTTTGAGCTATTAAATTGAAATTTTTTTGATGAATAGACTGGGTAGGCCCCTTGAAGTGGCCAAATTTAGTGGGGTGGGGGTGTGAGAGGGGAGGAGGGGGAAGTGTTATCGACGGAAAATTTTGGTTTCCAGATCTCAGCAACCGCTTATGCTAGGAGGCTGAAATTTGGAATTTATATAGAGCTGCAGTAGTGGACCCATTTGCAAAAAAATTGCTGATATAGGTGAAGGAGTTTGGGAGTGGGGGGAAAAATAATGCGTCCAAAACGCAAAAAGGGGAGATCGACACATTCTAAAATCTATATCTCCTAAACGGTTAATGTCACAAAATTGAAACTTCATGAATATCTGTAGGTATACTAGAAGAATAGATCGGAAACAAAAATTTGAGCGGGGGCAGTGGCGTACGGGGGTGGGGGGTGAAAAACTTTAGATTGCGATATCTCACAAACCAATTGCACTAGATAAATAAAATTTGGTTTGTATATAAAGGTTAACAAACGAAGTTTGCTGAAAGTAAAATTTTTCAAGGGGGCGGTGGAGCATGAAAGTGGAGGGGATAAGAATTTTCTAAAAAATCACGTTTCATATCTCAAGAACAGTGTAAGATAGATACTTAAAATTTTTACTAGAAGTACACCTAATAGACCCCTAGCAGAAAACAAAATTTTGGAAGTTAGGGTGTAGAGGGGGAGGGTGGGGGAGGGTGAAAAGGAAAAAGTTCCGATTTTAATATCTCAACAACCTATGATGATATAAAGCTGAAACTTAATATTTAGATAGAGCTATATTAGTAGCATCTTAGAAAAATATAATTTTTTATAGGGATAGTATGGTATGGGGGTGGGGGGTGTTTTTCCTATCTATGGAACGGCTTATGCTACAAAGTTGAAACTCGGTACGTTTATGTAAATCAACTAGAAAACTAATTTCGATAAAAAAAATTTTCAAATATCCATTGGCGGCAAAAAAAATTATCAGTGAAAATGGAAGGCATATATTTTCACGGTTTTCGTCATATCTATTAGGTCTTCCCAAATATTGAATTCATATTTATTGTACGACTTCTTCATAGAAATACCTAGAAAGTGTTTTCAGGATTTTTTAAAATTCGACCCCTAAGGTGGTTGTAAACTTTTTCACGAATTCTACTATATCCCCGGCTCTTATCAGATATCGAATATCTTTTCACTTTCACGTGCTTGCGTAATAATCGCCTAAAACTTGTTTTTAAGTTTTTTCCTTTTTCAGCTCCTAAGAGGGTATAAACGGGTTGAACACGTTTTCACGAATTCCGTCATTTCTTTTAGAAGTGATAAGAAACTGAATTGGTTCCTACTTTCTCGTGCTGTCTGCATATTTATTTATTAACTGTTTCACAATTTTTTCGAAATTCAAACCTCAAGTGGAAGTAATGGGTTTGTATACGTTTTAACAATTCGTCATATCTCTTAATTCTGATAAGGCAACAAATTCGTTTTTACTTCTTTTAGTGTACATAATATACCGAAATTCGAATAGTCTACACTGGCTTTTCCAATGTTTAATCGGCTAAAAATCGTTATTTTAAATATTTCTATTTTAAGAACAAAATTAATTTTCCAAGAAATCTAATAATCTCGAAACAACTCATGATACACTCCTACTTTGACCGCTCCCGAACTTTGACCCGAAAAATAATAAAGTTTCGCCCAAACTATTGGCAGATTTTTAAAATGAATTCATTACAAAATATTTAAATGTAAAATTATTGTATGTTAGCAAAATTCTTAAAAAAATACAGAGTGAAGTTATTTGCGAAAAAACGATAAGAATAAAATGTAGTAAGGAACCTGATATACTTGATATTTGACTATATATGTACTACCTCGTACGTAGACTTTTATGACTAAGTGTACCTACTTCAATATTGTGGCATAAATCAATTCTCGAAGTGTCCAGAAAGACCGATAAAAATCCAATATACATGCAATAAACGTAGTTAGTTTTCCACTCTTCACGTATATTTACAAAAACCATCGAGTGTACTCGAATTTTCGCGACATACCGCGATGGATCAGACATGAGTATAAAAACGCATACTAACTAGATCAGTTTCTGGTAAAGCGACACCCAATTGAATTTTTTTCTTAAGAAGCGACCGTGTATTAATGTAAATGGTCGTACGTGTGTAGTAGAACTACAGAAGCATTACAGAATGATGCTAACCTAAATTTGAACAAAAAATGTACGGGAATAAATTCCTTAAGCGATATTTAAATTCACAATTCAGAAAAATATATCATCCATATCAGTTATTTTTGGAAACTTGCCACGAAAAAAATTTAAAGAGAAACTGTGAGAAAAATTGCCAAATTGCCTGAATTAATCCAATTTGAAATCACGAGCAGAAGCAGCGGCAAGAATACGCATATACATAATATCATTAATATTATTGATTTTTTTTTTACATAATAAAATCGGGTTGCCTTGTTTCGTCATCCTTTTATTGTGTCCTACCCCATATACACTAAGACTTAGTCTCAACAAAGGATCCGATATTCTTATAGTGACCTCAATTTATTAGTAGATATCTCAAGTAGCCAAGAAAATGTGCAAAGTTTTCCAGGCAGGCTGTAATTTGATGAAAAGTTTTCCGAATATTAATGAACTTTAATATTATTTTTAGGTTAGCTCGTATATAGCGTGTACAGATCTGATGAGAATGTCATTCGGAAAAGTAATTTTCTATTGTCATCTGAAGGCTTTTTTATGTAGTTATTCACAACGGCACAAGTTTTATTACATGTGGTTTGCTATTTAGGCTCGAGACAAAACCGTTTCATAAATTATTAATTTTTTATTCGGTATACCCATTATAATATTTCACCATAATTTTGATTTCCGCTCCTAATTAATCTTCTCAAGTTGTTGTGCGTATTTTCAACGTCTACGACTAAATTCAGCTTTACTACCAGTGGCGTAGCAACGGGGGGGGGGGGGGGGGTTGGGGATAAACCTCTCTCTCCCCCGTTGCTACTTACGCCACTGGTAGTAAAGCTGAATTTAGTTTTTCGTTTTAGGGATAAACCTCTCTCTGCATTGGCTGCAAGCCAATCGTATAATATTCTAAATGAATACTGAACTCCGATTTATATTGTAGTTGGGGATAAAGTAGAATTACGTGTGTGCATGTTGTATGTCCTTTATTAAGGACTGCCATTAGATTGCTACTCAAAACTAAAAGATAATATTCAGTGTTTAATTTCATATCTTGAACTGGGTTAGTCATCAAAAAAAATGTCGTTTTTGAAGGACATTCACATGGGAGGTCCAGGAAGGACTCACTCGATTTCTTACATATTTATCCTTTTCCTTGGAACCATTTAAAAATGAAAGTGTACAAAATTTCAAATTCGTAGCTTGAAGCGTTCAAAAGTTATCGAAAAATATTGTTGAACACGTGTCTTAAGGACATTTTGTGTGGCAGCTACCAGAAGGAGTAAAAGGATTTCGCTGATTAGTAAACTCAAACTTTGTTTTTACTCAAAACTAATTTGTACAAAATTTCCAATTCATAGCTAAAAGATTACTTGAGTTATAGTAAGTTCCGTAAATTAAGTGAAGACGTTTTGACAGGATATTTGTATGGCAGCTACACGAAGGACTAATAGGATTTTCTTCATAATCATATATTTAGCTCCAACTATTGGAAAAATAACACATACAAAATTTCAATGTCGTAGCTTAAACCCTTCTGAAGTTATCGACCAATATTCTTGAACACGTGTTTTAAGGAAATTTTGTATGGCAGCTACCCGAAGGAGTAAGACGATTTTGCCCGTTAACGAACTTAGCCTTACAAATTCAACCAAACATCCAGATTCAAAATTTCAAGATCCTAGGTGAAGGCGTTCTTGAGTTATCGTGTTCACGGACAGACGGACGGAACGATACAAGTAGGTTCTAACTATCAGAAGCTTATAAATTCAATTCTTTTCTTTATTATTTTAATATAATAAAGTATATAGAGATCAATTAAAAAAAAATTACAAGCAGACACCAAAAACGCAAAAAAAAATTAAATCCGTCTGTATGCCGTCCGCTCTGCGCGAAATCGTTTGAAGACTCGTAGCTTCCAAGCCCATTGAGATCATCATCATCAATGGCGCGACAGCCCAAATCAGGTCCTGGCCTCCTGAAGTCGTCGCCTCCAATCGTCTTGGTCCAAAGACCGCGTACTCCAGCTGCTAAGTTTTAAGATGGCTTTGCCGTCTTCATCAACCGAGTCTTCCCATCGCTTGCGTGGTTTACGTACTGGCATGTTACCACTCGCTTCACCTTTAAGAGCACGTTTGGGGATTCTCCTATCTTCCATTCGCTCTACATGCAGTTTACGCAGTGTGATGAACGTTGAAGCTTGTGGCCCATCAAGGGTCCATCGCAGAGTTGATACAACTCATGGTTGTATCATATTTGCCATTCCGTTCCATTCTTCACAGGGCCACAATTCTTCGGAGGACCTTTCTTTCGAATGCGTTAACTGGTTTTCGGAAGTTGTTCACGTTAATGTCCACGTCTGCCATAACAGAGCACAGGTCGTATATTATAATAGTTATATAAATTACATTAAAAAAAAAATTGGATTTAATTATTGAAAGTATCGAATAATACATTTGCTAGCATGATCCGACGATTGATTTCGTCCGCTTCGTTGCCGGCTTTTGCTAGATTAGCCCCAAGATATATGAAGTTCTACACCCTCTCCAAATTATACTCTGCAATTGTTATATTCTGTCTGATTGCCGTTCTCTTTCTTGTTTGCGTCATTACTTTCGTTTTACTTCCGTTTATGCGTAATCCGACTTCTTTTGCGGCGGAATCAAGATTGACAAATACCTCCTTAGCAGTAGGGAAGGATCTTGCGAGGATGTTTATATCGTCAGCATATGCCACTAGTTTGGTGGACTAGAATAGTGGTGTCCTATCGGTGTCGAATGGGGTTTTTCGGATGACATACTCTAGTGCCAAGTTGAAAAGCATGGGGACTAGACCATCTCCCTTTAAACCACTTTCCGGTCGAAAGTTGAAATTTTTTCAGTTGGTAGACCGGGTGGATCCTCTTTAAGTGGCTTCTTCTTGTGTGGTCAATTGTATGGGAAGATGTTGGAAGAGCGTTTTAGATGAAAACTTTTCTTTTTTAGATATCACCAACCGTTTATGCTAGAAAGCTGAAACTTGAAATTTATATAAAACTTGGATAGTTCGCAAAAAATTGTCGATATTGTTGGAGGATGTGGGAGTGGGAAAAAAAAATTACCTCCGAAACGCTCGAACGCTGAGATCGAGATATTGTAAAGTCCATCTCGTAAATGGTTAATGTCGACAGTAAGCAAGGAAGTGGGAGAATTTTTCTAAAGATTCACGTCTTATATCTCAAGAACTGTTTAAGATAGAAACTTAGAATTTAAACGGGGAAAATTCTAGGGGTGTGGATAGAGGAGAATGAATTTCCGACTTTTATATCTCGAGAACCACTGATGATGTATAGCTGGAAATTGGTATTTAGGTAGAGCTATAGTATCGGCACGTTCTAAAAATAAGACTTTTAAAGGGGGCATTATGGTACAGAGAGAGTGGTGTTAATTTTTGCACAATATGAAATTGGTCTTGTAGAGTCCATTACATTACAAATTTGTTTTCCTATTTTAATAAGCATCTTTTTTTTCTTTTATTGTAGTATATAGAAACTACTTGTAGATAATATCGAACTTCACTGGTCAATTTGAAGTTTAAATTGGTCAATATTGAAATTTGGTTGCACATGCACAGGAAAAAAGGTACCCGTGTGCCCAAGACAACATCTTAAGTAAACCATCCCGCCAGCCTGACAAACTGCAGCAGCTTGTTCAGCTTAATGCTTGCGAATTCGCCCAAGTCTATGGCGAAGCGCGTACCTAAAGTACGTTCGAGCTCGAGATATCGAGCTAGATTTTCACAAAATCTAGTCACCCAAATTTTAAATCTTTGAAATGTACGGGAATCCAGTCAATTTTACAAAAATATCCAGTAGGTATATTTTATACGTGAAAATACATAATTATATAAATTTTTTATATCGATCAGAATAATTAAAATTATCTTATAATAGGTATTATTATTATTATACATATGTGTATAAATAAAATTTTAAGCGTGAATGAAGGATTAAAAGCTTAGTAAAAATTATTTTAAAGATATTTGTAACGATAGACATTTCGTTTAATTCTGTGCAACTTTATATTAATTTCCAATTTTTAATATTTTTCAACTATAGCCGAGTAGCGAAAGTCTCAGAGTGAGCGGTCTTTAAAAATAAATTAAAACAGAAGCAGTGCTCCAATTATCCAGAGAAGATTTCGGAAACCACCTAAATTAATTAATTATTCCTGTTTAAAACCTTAAACTAATTAGTTCCTGATTTTCCTTATGTTGCGAACAAAATATAATCATCTGTGAATTTAACTTAAATAATAATTATTATTCGTAGAACATAATGAACATTCATTCACTCTTACTTACACGTATAATTCAATTAGTAATTTCTCTTTTCTCTTCATGAAATATGAGAGGTCCCTACACAATCGCTTCAATAAGCGCACAATATTAAATTTTAATTCTATTTACATAAAATGGAATTATTAATGAAGGTGAGAAATTCTACTTGGTGTATACTTGTACATGGTGTCCTGACTTTTAAAGGTAATAATTTCAGAATTTTCGAGCAGTTCATATCTATAGCGCGCTCGTTCTGAGTTAGTTCTGACTTCTAGGTACCAGATTGGGCTGTACTCTTACGACTCAAAACTCTTTTGAATTTGAAATATGCTGCACTCTGCACACTGCAAATTTCAGAGCAGCAGAGTCTACTTTCAATAAGCCACACACACAATTGATTGACTCTGCAAACTATGCCCCCCTATAAACCAAACATCGATGAAGAGGCAGCGAACATCAGGTACGTCAATGGGGGGGGGGGGGGGGGGGCATTTGCCCCCCTGAATTATATATTTTTATATACTATATATAAAAATATATACATACATAACATCTTGCACCCCCCACCCTAGAAAAAACTGAAATGACGTCCCTGGCGAACACTTTCGAAACTTGTCGCTGAAAAAAGATTATCAGTTGGGAACAAGTATGTATGAAAGGAGTATGAAGTAGACCTGACCAATGATGAAAGGTAGGCCTGACTTACAGGCGAATTATGCCTTACCGGTCGACACTGCACCGTTGGACGGCGTCCGGTTAGATTGGAATAGAATTCTAATGATCGTCGACTAGTGCAATAAAAAGACAGCTTTCAATAGATTAGTGCAATTGAAAGATGAATTTCATTGCACTAGTCGTCACAGTTATGCGTTCCGCCATCATATTAGCAAAGAAAATTATAGCGCTATGCGCAGTTGAACATCTATAATACGTGTAGGACGTTTAGTCTTTTTCTCTCGCTAAAGGCGGAACAGGTCGGCATGTTTACATTCTTGAGGAGAAGATGGGGAAATATTTGCTTTTCCTACAATATAACAAAATAATTAAAAATAAAGACGAGTTCTGGTAAGACGCGGAATATTTCTGCTGTACCTGATCGTTTTCAATCATAGTTCTACTAGTTATAACCAAAAAAAAGACAATTCCTATAATTATCCGTAAACTCACCACAAAAGCAAATAAAATATCAGAGATATGTGCAATAAAAGGTAGTTCTACATGCAGATACCCGAGTTCTATTGATCCTGATACTTTTTATACTCTAGATGAAATCATATAGAGTATTATAAGTTTAATCCAGCCGAAAAGTTTGTAACGCATAGAACCAAGCCTCGGACGAAAAAAAGTTATATATTATTTTTTGTTTATTTGTGGCCAAAAACCTCAAATCCGCCTGACGTCCGTCCGTCCGTCCGTCCGTCCGTCCGTCCGTCCGTCCGTCCGTCCGTCCGTCCGTCCGTCCGTCCGTCCGTCCGTCCGTCCGTCCGTCCGTCTGTCCGTGAACACGATAACTCAAGAACGCCTTCACCTAGGATCTTGAAATTTTGAATCTGGATGTTTGGTTGAATTTGTAAGGCTAAGTTCGTTAAAGGGCAAAATCGTCCTACTCCTTCGGGTAGCTGCCATACAAAATGTCCTTAAAACACGTGTTCAAGAATATTGGTCGATAACTTCAGAAGGGTTTAAGCTACGTCTTTGAAATTTTGTGTGTGTTATTTTTCCAATAGTTGGAGCTAAATGTATGATTATGAAGAAAATCCTATTAGTCCTTCGTGTAGCTGCCATACAAATATCCTGTCAAAATGTATTTACTTAATTTACGAAACTCACTATAACTCAAGTAATCGTTTAGCTACGAATTCGGAATTTTGTACAAGTTAGTTTTGAGTGAAAACAAAGTCGGAGTTCACTAATCAGCGAAATCCTTTTACTCCTTCTGGTAGCTGCCATACAAAATGTCCTTAAAACACGTCTTCAAGAATATTGGTCGATAACTTCAGAAGGGTTTAAGCTACATCATTGAAATTTTGTATGTGTTATTTTTCCAATAGTTGGAGCTAAATACATGATTATGAAGGAAATCCTGTTAATCCTTCGTGTAGCTGCCATACAAATATCCTGTCAAAATGTATTCACTTAATTTACGAAACTCACAATAACTCAAGTAATCTTTCAGCTACGAATTCGGAATTTTGTACAAGTTAGTTTTGAGTAAAAAGGAAGTTCGAGTTTACTAATCAGCGAAATCCTTCTACTCCTTCTGGTAGCTGCCATACAAAATATCCTTAAAACACGAGTTCAACAATATTTTCCGATAACTTTTGAACGCTTCAAGCTACGAATTTGAAATTTTGTACACGTTTATTTATTAATGGTTCCAAGGAAAAGGATAAATATGTAAGAAATCGAGTGAGTCCTTCCTGCACCTCCCATGTGAAAGTCCTTTAAAAAGGAAATTTTTTTTCGATGACTTACCCAGTTCAAGGTATGAAGTTAAAGACTGAATATTGTCTTTTAGTTTTGAGTAGCAATCTAATAGCAGTCCTTAATAAAGGACATACAACATGCAAACACGTAATTCTACTTTATCCCCAACTATAATATAAATCGGAGTTTAGTATTCATCTAGAGTATTATACGATTGGCTTGCAGCCGATCGTGACTGCAGTATGTTTAGCAATAGTTCCGTTCATTTCAGCTACAAAAAAGACATTTGGAAAAATGATATGCTCACTTCCAAACGAAATTTTTTCCCTTCCCAGCATATCAAGAAAAAAGACCAGTTCTGAGCACGTGGAGCATAGTTCTAGCGTTCCTGATACTTTTCGTAAATAGTTCTGGTGGTTTTAGTCCGAAAAAGGACATTTGAAAAAAACACACCACGATTATATGCTAACTTCCAAACGAAATTTTTTCCCTTCCCAGCATATCAAGAAAAAAGACCAGTTCTGAGCTCGTGGAGCATAGTTCTACTTTTCCTGATACTTTTCGTAAATAGTTAGGAAAATTTAAAAAAAAACCACACCAAGTTTACTGCCATTCCTGGGACAAGAAAAACACCTCTTCGCCTATACTACCGCTATTAAAAATTATATTTTTAGAACTTCCCACCACTATAACTTTACGTACGGTCCAAGTTTTAGATATCCATCATTTGCTGTTCTCGAGATGTAAAAATCTGTATTTGTTTGCTTTTTCACTCTTCCCACTCTCATCTCGACTAGGGGTCTATCGTGCGCCCCGCCCGCATAAATTCCAATATCATATTTTGTGATAAGTGATTTTTTTAGAAATGTTCATATCTCCCTTACTTCCGTGCTCTCCTTTCACACCTATATCCAAAACCAAAAGTTTAGCATAATAAGTTCACGAGATATCAAAAGTTTTTCACCTCAACCCTCAACCTCAACCGCTACTTCCCTCCAAAAATGTTAACTGCTAGTATACTCCCCTAATATGTGTACAACCAATCACTAAGTTTCAGCTTGGCGGCATGAAACGTTCAGGAGATAAGAATTTTAGCATGTCTTGATTCCAGCTTTCAAGTGTTTCAGACGCATTGTTTAACTCCACACTCGTTCCCCGCATACCTGTTCGTACAAAAAATCACCATATAATGGGGTCCACCCAATCTACCCTCCAAAAAAAAATTAATTTAAAAGCTTAAAAGGTTTGAGATACAAGTCTGAAATTGTTTTGCAGTTTTTGAGGTTTACTAGTCCTACAACGGGAAAATACAAAATATAAGGGTAGCAAATTTTGTATGTAAAAGTCGATAACAATACTTTACTATTGAAATTATAAAGTAGTTAACTTATAATACTCATTTAGACTATAAAAAGGGTAAATAAGCAAAGCATATCTCCAAGTTATCATCTACGTAGTATACCACATTTAATGCTCATACAATAACAACAGGAACCTTTTTAAATCTACTAACGTAAACAAACCCGTCTTAAGATAACTAATTAAATGAGAAGAGATTCGTCTGTTTGTTTGTAACTGCAATCGAGTGCATTGTAATACCCCAGTAATTCATATATAGGTTATAATATACATACATACAATAAGCAGTAAAATTTTGAAAGTAAAACATTACGACGAAACCAAAAATTCGATAAAACCGAAATGGAAATACGCGAGAAAAATATACCGCTGATACGATAGGCTACATGTGAATCGTATGATATTCTACACAGATGAAATACTGAACTCCGATCTATATTGTAGCTGGGTAAATCACGAGGAAGGAGTACGTATATGTAGTAGGGATGTTCAGAATAACCGTATTCGTATTCGTTTAAGCGAATACTCGCCAAATTTTATGTATTCGTATTCGAAACCGTATTCGACAAATTCAACCCAAATACTCGAATACTATTCGAATACCAAACCAGGTAAAAAAATAAATAAAAAACTACTTGTTGATGGTAAAAAAATGGAATGCATTCTTTGCTTATTATTGTTTCTTATCTGAAATTAATAAAATAAACATTTTCTTTTTTTATACTCTAGATGAAATCATATAGAGTATTATAAGTTTAATCCAGCCCAAAAGTTTGTAACGCATAGAACCAAGCCTCGGACGAAAAAAAGTTATATATTATTTTTTGTTTATTTGTGCCCAAAAACCTCAAATCCGCCTGACGTCCGTCCGTCCGTCCGTCCGTCTGTCCGTGAACACGATAACTCAAGAACGCCTTCACCTAGGATATTGAAATTTTGAATCTGGATGTTTGGTTGAATTTGTAAGGCTAAGTTCGTTAACGGGCAAAATCGTCCTACTCCTTCGAGTAGCTGCCATACAAAATGTCCTTAAAACACGTGTTCAAGAATATTGGTCCATAACTTCGGAAGGGTTTAAGCTACGACTTTGAAATTTTGTATGTGTTATTTTTCCAATAGCTGGAGCTAAATATATGATTATGAAGAAAATCCTATTAGTCCTTCGTGTAGCTGCCATACAAATATCCTGTCAAAATGTATTCACTTAATTTACGAAACCCACTATAACTCAAGTAATCTTTTAGCTACGAATTCGGAATTTTGTACAAATTAGTTTTGAGTGAAAAGGAAGTTCAAATTTACTAATCAGCGAAATCCTTTTTCTCCTTCTGGTAGCTGCCATACAAAATGTCCTTAAAACACGTGTTCGAGAATATTGGTCGATAACTTCAGAAAGGTTTAAGCTACGACTTTGAAATTTTGTGTGTGTTATTTTCCCAATAGTTGGAGCTAAATATATGAATATGAAGAAAATCCTGTTAGTCCTTCGTGTAGCTGCCATACAAATATCCTGTCAAAATGTATTCACTTAATTTGCGGAACCCACTATAACTCAAGTAATCTTTTAGCTACGAATTCGGAATTTTGTACAAGTTAGTTTTGAGTAAAAAGGAAGTTTGGGTTTACAAATCAGCGCAATCCTTTTACTCCTTCTGGTAGCTGCCACACAAAATGTCCTTAAAACACGTGTTTAAGAATATTGGTCAATAACTTCAGAAGGGTTTAAGCTACGACTTTAAAATTTTGTATGTGTAATTTTTCCAATAGTTGGATCTAAATATATGATTATGAAGAAAATCCTATTAGTCCTTCGTGTAGCTGCCATACAAATATCCTGTTAAAATGTCTTCACTTAATCTACGGAACCCACTATAACTCAAGTAATCTTTTAGCTATGAACTCGGAATTTTGTAGAAATTAGTTTTGAGTAAGAACGAAGTTCGAGTTTACTAGTCAGCGAAATCCTTTTACTCCTTCTGGGTGCTGCCATACAAAATGTCCTTAAGACACGTGTTCAACAATATTTTTCGATAACTTTTGAACGCTTCAAGCTACGAATTTGAAATTTTGTACACGTTCATTTTTAAATGGTTCCAAGGAAAAGGATAAATATGTAAGAAATCGAGTGAGTCCTTCCTGCACCTCCCATGTGAAAGTCCTTCAAAAAGGACTTTTTTTTTCGATGACTTACCCAGTTCAAGATATGAAATTAAACACTGAATATTGTCTTTTAGTTTTGAGTAGCAATCTAATGGCAGTCCTTAATAAAGGACATACAACATGCACACACGTAATTCTACTTTATCCCCAACTACAATATAAATCGGAGTTCAGTATTCATCTAGAGTATTATACGATTGGCTTGCAGCCGATCGTGGCAGTATGTTTTTCCTTAAAATTACAACATTTTCTTTTGTGAATTTAAAATTTTCTTTGATGAAATCAAATCACAAGATAATCATTTTAAAAAGAAATTATATACTCATAATCAAAATTTAACAAATTAAAATTTAATAAATAGCAATTTTATTGCTTTCTCGCACTGCGGTCTTGTTCGTAAGGGATCGTAGATAAGTCCGGCATTACTAAAAATTTGTTCGCTTGCAACTGAAGTAGGTTGAACTCATAGATATTTTCTAGTAAATCTTGATATTCTTGTAAATTTTTTGGACATTTTAGACACGCTACGCAAACAATGAATGCAAATCTCAACGAAAAATTATCTAAAATTACAAGTACAAAAAACCAAACGTTTCTGCTGCGTGTAGGATGACGAAATGTAACAAATGCGCGTGTTTAATGGGTGCAAGTCGCTCGACTAAATACAAATTTTATCAATTTATCATGCGTAAAGCCCAGTACGGACTCCGATCAAAATTTTGCCACGCTAATTTACTATATATCTCTACCAACACTTCAGTAAAAATTCGTTGTGTAAAATACTGTGGGGAAGTAAACAGCTGAGAACAGCTGTTTTTTTGACATTTACATTTTTCAAAATAAAATTTATTATACGCGTGTTTTTATGGTAATTAAGTGTCATGGATAATAATATCGGCCACGGTTAATTTTATACGCGCATAAAAAATCTTAAAATCCACTTTGGTTTAAAAAAAATAATAAAAGAAACACTCGATATCACAAAAACCAAAGTCAGTTTGAAAAAAAAACAGACAAATTCAAATTCAAATTAGGAGATGTCAAAATTATCGTACCGCAATGCAAAATTAAATAGCAGCACATTTAAATGCTGGCGGAAAATTGGTCTCCACGGTTTCAGCACCATCTTTTGGTCGATGAGCGAGCTGTCAAATCGTGGAAGAATTTTAACACGAACTCCGTACCACCAAACAGAAAGCCAACGCGAAAATCGAGTTGGCAAAATTTTGACAACTTTTTTACATGCATTTCACATGGGTGGCAAAATTTTGATCGAGGTCCATCTCCCTACTAGGCTTAACCGTGTAACTCCCGACTGCCGAGAGTCAAGTGTATACTATTCGTATTCGTATTCGTATTTGCGAATACAATGAATGAATATTCGTATTCGTTTTTACTCAAAAGAGAAAAATAATATCTTCTGTTTTCAATTTCGTACCTGGAACTTTAGGTGAATCATAGAAATCAAAATTTCCACATAAGGGTGAAAGAAGGTTTTACTCGATTTCCAACATATTTATCCCTTCAACTGACCTCTGTGAACGTAGCAACCAACTTTTACCAAATTAAATGAAAAGATAGTTTTCGGAGAGAACTTTGCTTAATACTTGTTTGTACCGAAAATTATATTGTTTGTACCGCAAAGGAAACGGAGAAAATATTGCTTCGTATGAACTTAGCACTCGACTCGCACCAATTTTTAGATTTTTGGATATTCAAGGGGTCGCATTCATTTTCAAAATTTTCGCCATATCAAATTGACATTAATTTAAGCAGAGTTTTTATATAATAGCCTACAAACTAATTTTAGGATTTTCTGATATCCAACCCCAAGGTTGTGTAAAGGGGTTGCATAAATTTCCACAAATTCCTACATTTCTAAGATCTGATGACATACTGAATTGATTTTTAATTTCTAATAGCGAAATGAAATCTTGAGATTTCGGCAAATCTCTATCGAAATCTACTAGATTTCCCGTATTTTTGAGCGATTTTAAAATCCCTTCAAATGACTGTATATTTTTTCACAATTTTGCTATCCCTTAGTTCTAATGAGATACTCGTATACAATTGCTTATTACTTTAACGGGCATTTCATTTAATGGCCTAAAACCGAAAAGGAAAAAAAAGGTTTGGAAGTTAGCATATCATTTTCTCGAATGTCCTTTTTGGGCCGAAATGAACGGAACTATTGTAAAAAAGTATGGGTAAAACGAAAAAAGCATGGCAGGTAGAACACTCGTTTTTTAATCAAAATTTTGATATTTTTGCGTTTTTTCCAGCGTGGTGTGTTTTTTCCAATTGTCCTTCGTTAGGCTAAAAACACCAGAACTATTTACGAAAAGTATCAGGAACAGTGGAACTATGCTCCACGAGCTCAGAACTGGTCTTTTTTCTTGATATGCTGGGAAGAGGAAAAATTTCGTTTGGAAGTTAGCATATCATCGTGGTGTGTTTTTTTCAAATGTCCTTTTTCGGGCTAAAAACACTAGAACTATTTACGAAAAGTATCAGGAACGCTAGAACTATGCTCCACGTGCTCAGAACTGGTCTTTTTTCTTGATATGCTAGGAACGGAAAAAATTTCGTTTGGACTGAAATAAACGGAACTATTGCTAAAATGTATCATGATCCACAGAGCTCAGGTGCCTGCTGGTAGAACTACCTTTTATTGCACATATCTCTGATTAAGTTATATTGTTGGTTTTTCGGCTCTATTTAGTATGCTTAAAATTTTTAAATCGTCCTTTTTTGGGCTTAGATCAATAGAACTATCGCTGAAAAGTATCAGGAACTCCATAAGTATTATTCCTGCATTTAGAACTGTCTTTAATTTTTGAATTGACGGAAAATTATATGCTACGGGAAGTTAGCATATCATTTTTTTAATAGTCCTTTTTTTCGGCTTTAAACGCCAGATCTATTGTTAAAAAGTATCAGGAACTATAGAACTATTGTGCATGCGAAGAGGACTCCATTTTTTTGTCATATGCTGGGACTTGATATGCTAAGTTCACAGACATGCTGTCTTGTCCCTTCTGACCCAAAAAATGCGGGATCAGTAGAATTTTTGCACAATCGGTTATGATTGCAGAAAATTCTACAGACTCTATGCTTGTTTACGCCAAACCTGATAAAAATGATCAAAGTTAAATTTTAGTAAGCTTTCGGAAGGGGAAAAAGCTTTGGGAAATGCTCCGGACATTTCTCAAAGATTTCGGTAAGAGAAGTCCCACGGAACATCGTCAACCTCAGTCGACCAAAAAGTTCACAGGGGTACACTTTTCAGCGAGAAACCGGTTTGTGATGGGCTTGTGGGGGTAAAGTCGCGCCGCAAACGTTCGGTGTAAATCAACCATGATTGATTTGCATGGGACGAAAGCTATTGCATACAGCGCTGCAATGGTTGCTTCATAAACATTACTCATTCAAATTGAATCTTAATCTTTCAAAGAATATGTACAGACAATGATGCAATCAATGAAACGTTGCACGCTGGTTCGAAGCATTGCTACACATGTCCTCACGCTTGAACTTAATTAGAATCGCAGTTAACCTATTGTAGTGGCCAAACCAATTGACCTATTGGGTACTTTAATTGTTTTTGCTGAAGTCAAACATATTGACCTTTCAGGTTTATTAAATTTTTATTTATTAAAAAAACGTAAATATAAAATATAACCATTAACTTGCAAGCCTTGTAAAGATAAAAAATTAATGTATTTAATTATTCGTTACTCAATTAGTTATTCATTTTAATACATCCATTTTTATTAATTATTTAATATCTAATATTATTTAAGTGATATTCGGATAGATTCTAAGATTCGACTGTTTTTTTACAAATTTGATTCAAAATCAAAAGTAAGTAGTTGATCTTGAAATTGAAGTAACCTGTTTGTATTACAAAGTTAGACGACAGTGGCGAAATACTCGGTTAAACGTGACAATCTATCAATTTACGTAATTCACTATACTATGTCCTTTAATATACAGAAAATGTGTCCTCTCAGGGGTAAATCGTAGCTTAAATTCCGACCAATACAATCAGCAGTGCTTTTGCTATTAAAGTTGTTGAAAAGTCAAGAAATTGATGCATCATCATTTTCCATAGTCTACATTACGTCTATCAATTTTCGATTATATTACTCAATGAAAATTAACATAGCAATACGCTTTACATATACATACGTTGTCCATTTACATATTTCATTATGCCAAAGGCTAAAAAAAATTCAACCGAAAAAAAATGAAAATCTGTTCATATATTATCTTTTCGAAACGGTCCACAAACGAGAAATATATGCAAAAATAAACTATTGGAACCCTAAACTAAAGGCAAAGACTATAGCTTGACCATAAGAATAATATTAACAAAAGGACGTCGAACAGAATAGCCCCAAATTCAAAGTCTTGAAAAAACCCCTTCAGAATAGGATCCCCGCTCTATCGACCAACATTCTGTTTGCATACAAAATTGTGAAACAGGGAACATAAGTGGGTAGCTCAAGGCTTTCATTACCTTAATGGAAATTTTGTATGTCGACAAAATATTTACATGTCCTTGTCCAATCCCAAACCCAAACCCATCCATAACTCAATCTCGGAGTGAAAATAATTGTGACGTTATTCTTCACGGACGTGTATCGTCACTGAATTGCTTAAAAGGTTATATATTACATATTGGTTATTCTACAGGAGGGCTCAAACACTCTAGTTTTAAATTGATTTAATTTAAATATTCGACACTAGCCTTTTAATAATTTCCGAAGAAGGGTTATAAAATTCGATTCTTACTTGTATCCATTTTGCTGGCTGTAGAAGAACCCTACAAACCATTCCAACATACGAGTACATTTATATATTTTTATGAAAAAGATTTAAAGCTGATTATTTTTGCAATTCAAGGACGATATAAAAAGTATTGCTTACTAAACAATCTTTTGGAATTTATGGAAACCTCTACTCAAGAGAACAATGTTTTTTGTTTCTTGCATTGGCCGTTCCTCAGATATAAAAAACCACGTCCCTTTTGATATTATTTGATACCATTGACGGATATTTAAGCAAATCAATTTTCATTTTAATCTATGCAGTTTCTGTCTATAATTATTTTATAATTAATTGGCATAATTGCTCAAAAGTTGGATTATGATCGATTAGAATTGGATATAATAGAACATTATTTCATGTAAGGCACATAAATACTAATCCTAGCTAAAAACTTGGGTTGAAGGCCAAAAGCGGGATTTGTATAATAATAATAACATAATATATTACTCTTGATCTTTATTGGACTACGGAACTTATATATAATCACAATGCTTTCAAAATTCAATTCTTCTAAAGAATTAAATCATCGTACATTATCCAAAAATGTTGCTTCAAATGGGTTCATTGGCCATATTTTATGGCCAATGAGGTATAAAGTGAAACATAAACAATTAAAAGATTATGTTACGGTATCAAACAATATTATTTATGTATCTAAGACAATGGCAATGATTTTGAGATATCAACAGTATTTTAAAAAGCTTTAGTGCGATAATGGTAATAATGAAAATTAGTAAATTATTATTAAAGAAATGAAGCCAAGACTAATTAATTCACGTTATACATTTATTTATTTACAGGAACTTGTAGCCGTGTCTCCGGAAAGAAGAAATTGGAGGGGAATTTTTATAGCACTACTAGTTATAGCAGCAGTTTTTAGTCTTATTATATTCTCCATATTCTTATTATCGCCGGGTAAGTACAGACTCTTTCACTTTATATTAATTTGAGTGATTTGTGATCACTTCAAATTTTTCATTTAAAAACAAGGAGAAAATAGAACAAAAACAAAGACCTGTTACTTCATTGGTTTTTTTTAAATTAGGATAATCGAAAATAATATGTTTCGGAGGAAAAAAAAATTACAGGAAATTATTGGAAAAAGAATTCTTTAAGTTAAAAAAAACATGCAATATTATTTGTGATCAATTTTCTTTACTTTAATTTCCTTCGCCGAAATGTTCTAATTTTTTTTTAAAATTATGTTAAATAAACAACCTTCATGAATTTATTATTTCAAAAATTCTGAAACAATTGTTTTTTTCATTTACGTAGTTAAGTTGATGTGTTTGTGTCCTAGCATCGGCTCGTTCTGGTGGGAGTGCGCAGTTGTTACAATAAAAAATCACTCTGACTGGTCAGAATAGACAAATTATTATTATAAACCAAATCCTAGAAAATATCGCCCTAAACTTCGACATCTACTTCTATTTATGCGCCTTCTGTATCGTCAAAACAAATATCTATTGAAACCAAACTCATACAAATTTGAATCTGGAAAAACTTATTTTCATTCAATTTTTCTTTTTCAATCAAAATTCTTCAAAAATTGAAGACGGTTAAAAATTTAACAGAAGTTACTAAAAAAATGTGTAAAAATAAAACGAAAAAGTTAAGTATGAAAAAATCAATAAAATAATTGAGAAAAAAATGCTTAAGCAGATATTAAAATCAACTAATCTAAAAAAAACAAATTCAATAAATAAACTCAAATAACATCTAGGAAAGAAGCTGAAAATTGCTATAATCAATTTAAAAGATAATAAAAACAACAGACAACTTTAGAAATAAGTGGAAAAAACAAATAAATAAATTGTCATGAAAATGTTTTTGACAAAAAATAAAATAAAAAATCTGCGAACAGTCTGGGCGCAACTTAGAAGTCCGAAACGTTCCAAATAGCCTCCTGGTTATTCTTTAGGTTATCAGTCGCATAGTACCCTACACCGGATCTCAGCATTAAATACGTTTCGGACTTCTACCCAACAAATAATAAAGTTGCGCCCAGACTGTTGGCAGATTTTTTTTGAATACTTTCTGGAATCGGAATTTTATTTCTGAATGAAAACGTTTTCAAGGTTATAGAATTCATTGGAATTCATGATCGTGTTAATTGTGCTAGCCACACGAAGTTTCACTCTACGCACATAGGGATGTTTTCTTATGTAGTGTTTTCTTACATATATGTATGCTTTACACTACAAAGCATACAATACAAAGTTTAGAATATGCAATTTTTCAGAGGCAGTACGGAAATGGAGGAATATGTTTTTCTAAAAAATCACATTTAAATATCTCAATAACCATTCAAGCCATATGTATGTACATAGCTTGGAATTTATAGTAAAAGTAGACCCAAAACAAAATGTTGTGGTCTGGCATGAAAGGTGTTAGAGCGGGTGCTCGTAGTAGATATTTTGACGATGGACCCTTTTAACCGGGAGGAGTTTTATTGAGTGGAGGTGTGAATGTGAGTACTTTAACCAGAAAAAAAGTTCGTAAAGCGATTAGAATGGGGTCGCGCTAGAATACTTACGCCGCTGCCACATCCAACATATGAATTACATAATTGGGTCATACTCCGGGACGAGGTCTAAGTCGTAGTATAATATCAGTAGGGTTACTGTATACGCACTCACACCAAAATAGCCTCTAAGAGGGGTTTGGCAGATGCGTACCAAGATGGAAAACCAGTAAATTTAAATTTTTTTCATGATTATGGGATTTCGCTTTATAAACATTCGAAATGATTAACTTTTCGCTGCAAAATTAGAAATTTCCATAAAAGAATTGAAAGAAATACGGAAATTTTCAATTGAAAACCTCAATTTCACGCACACACACTTACATACTAAAGAAAACCAAGTACTAGAATTGTGGAAGGGAACCGACAGCTTTTTTCCGACTCTTCACATATTCGCACTAACACACTCCAAAAACGCAATTTGAGAGCAATGTTCAGTAGTACAAAAACAGGCGAACTAGTACATAAACAGGCGATTTTTGTGAGGTTAAATTACAATTTCTAGTACATAAACGACCGAATTAGACGTATCTGCCAAACCCTAGGTAGAGAGTGTTGTGTATCTAGTGACCCTAAATATCAGTTGTTACGTGATTAGGCGGTTTTTCATGATTTGATTTTGGGCCATTACATGAAATCGGAAATGCATTTGTAGGCGATTATTTAAAAAGTGGAAGTGAAAACCAATCTGATATCTTATCAATCGTAAGAAATGTGTCGAAAGCCTTACGTCCTCTTGGAGTTGTATATCTAAAAATACTGAAATCAACTTTTGACGATTATATAGGAAGCCTTAGGAAGTTAAACTGAATTCGATATTTCATCAGAACTAAGAAATATATAGGAATTTGTGAAAACATATGCAACCCCCTTGCACACTCTTTGGGGTTGAATATACAAAAATCCTGAAATGAGTTTTCAGATATATATAAAGAAAGCCCGAGGAACTGAAAACCAATCCGATGTCTTATCACTCCTAAGATATATGACGGAATTCGTGAAAACGTGTTCAACCCGTTTTTCCACTCATAGGGGTTGAAAAAGGAAAAAACTTGAAAATGGGTTTTAGGTGAATATTAAACAAGTCCGTGGAAGTGAAAAGTTATTCGATATCTAATCAGACCTGAGGGATACGGCTGAATTCGTGATAATGTATACATCCCCTTTACACCACCTTGTGGGTCGAATTTCAAAAAATCCTGAAAACACTTTCTAGGTATTTCTATGAAAAACCCGTACAAAAAAAATTAATTCAATATTTGAAAAGACCTAATAGATATGACGAAAATCGTGAAAATATATGCATTCCATTTTCACTGATCATTTTTTTTGCCCCACTTCCGAACGCCAATAGATATTTGATTTTTTTTTAATCAGAATTACTTTACTAGTTGACTTACATATACATACCGAATTTCAACTCTATATAAATTCCAAGTTTCAGCCTCCTAGCCTAAGCGGTTACTGAGATCTAGAAACCAAAATGTTCCGTCTTAAATGCTTCCCCCACCTCCCCCCTCAAAACCCCACAAATAAAAAGGTGGGCACTTGGAGGGGTTCGTTTGCTCAGTCTACCAACAGAAAAAAATTCAACTTAATTGACGAATGGTAAAGTTGGAAATATTCACCTGGTGGCAAAAAAAACAACCCTATAAGATAGACAAATTTTTGTCAGCTGACTGTTTTATGGCGGTTCGTGTGTAATTTTGTGATTTGGAGCTCGGGAAGTTTTCGATTCTTTCTTAATTTCATTATGAAAGACATAATAAAAATTGATGACGATCGGTGCGGTTGATAGTAAGGTATTCATTTCCGGTTCTACATTCCGAAAATGTTAGACTCAAACCCGCACAACGAAGTCAGAAAATGAACAATTTTTTTTATGAACGGGCGGTATCAACTTCGAAATAACTTCACAAATGTTTAATATTCCGGAAAAAAATAATATGGTATAATTTTTAAATTATTTTTAAAAGGAACATAAACCGTTTTTTTGCTACATTTTTCTTTCATTTTGGTGCTTGAAATTGGTTTCTGAAAAAAATAAATTTTGTTTTAGATATGTTATGATACGTTTGTCCGTCTTATTTAATTATGAGGTTCATTTAAATTCACTTTAAGCGACATTTTGGAGTAAAACACTTTTATTCGAGCTCAATCTCAATTTTGTATGCAAATCACATGCAACTGCCAGTTTCTGTCTATCTTAGAAGGTTCCGAAATTTGCCACCAGAGCACATGGTATATTCGTCAATAGCTCAAAGAGTTTGAGAGCTATAAGCTTTCAAACGTTTTGCGTACGGCGGACGGCGCACAGACGGACTGAAATTTTTGCTTTGGTGTCGTGTTATGAAACGTAGAAAAAAATTTTTCAGGGCAGCAAATTTTTTTTTTAAAAATCGATAACAATACTTTATTATTAAAATAATAAAGTAAAATCAATCATTTTGCTACTCTTTATCCAGCTTGTGTTGTTTAAGCATAAACATTATGTTGAGAAAGTTGGAAGAGTGGGAAAATTAAAAAAAAAATGCTATAAATTAAAGCGAATAAAAATTTACACAAAAAATTCAAACAATGTAAACTAAATAAAACCTTTTTCAAACATCAATATTTAAGGTTCTTTGAAATGAAAGAAAGCCTCCTTCCCATGATATGGTTCTACACATAACTAATTTTGCCTTGTTTTTAAAAAAATAACCAGTTTCTTCGCATTGCATTTACTACCATTCCTTACAGACTTTCACCCGGAAAAAGTCGAAACTGTTGAAAAGCGATAGAAACAAAAATCAAATGAATGGAATGATGTGCGCTCAGAAAAATTTTAATGCAGGAAAAATATCACTGAGAAAATCCGACTTGAACTCTATAGCTATAGAGGTAAGGAATAAGGAAATCTTAAATAGATCGCAATACAGCTCGCCAAGAGAAACGCAAGTTGTTAAAATGGTGGAAATTACTAGTAATTATCTTAGAACTCCATCAATATGAAGGTTTAACAATGTCTAAGTTGTCTTCTGAAGTAAATCGTATGGACCGGTACTTCTACCACTTATTATGACTTTAAAATATAATAGCGAATACCCATAACATCGTCCTTATAAATAACCCCTCTCATAAAAGTTTAGAACCTTTCTCAAAATTTTTCTGCAAAAAAACCAAACCCAAAATGTGTACAATATTCATCAAGCGAAAAGAACAGAAGTTTGAAGCCCCGTGGCAGTTGAAAAATATTGCGATTGATCTAAAAGTTTTGTACAGAAATTGAAAATTCATTAAATAATTTCTACTTATCGTCAGTTCTCATTCTAGAAGAAATGCGAAAATTTTTCTTACAATAATGCATCTAGGTCTTTCGACGTGGAAAGTCGTACACTCGATTACATTGATTGAGCTCATAAAGTTTTCGTCCTAAAAACTTTCCCTTTTTTTCTATTGTGTACTCCTTGAGATAACAATGTTCCTTAAGAAGGATCTGTTGTTGGGACACGTGTAGACTGAATGCTCCCTTTTTACATAATATCTACTAAACTAGAGTAAAGATAAATCCTTGTAGGAGAATGAAGTATTAATGAAAACAAGGCAGCGTGAACTGAAAACAATAACAATTCTACAAAGAAAATTTCCTTTTGAATTATTATATATGTTTTCTGTCTGCTAGTATTTTTATTCGTTGTGAACTTTTTTTTTCAGAGGATGAGGGTGCTCGGGTTAAGGGACGTCGTATGACATTGGCAGATATTACAGGGAAAAGTTTGCGATGGAAATCATTTAATGGCACATGGTCAAATGGTAAGAACTTTAAAATTAAATATAACCCTAGAAGTAATTCTATAAGTCTGGTATATAAAAAAAAATTTCATATTTCTTATTTTCACGCTTTTACAATTTGAAGATATGGAACTTATTTATAGAGACCCAACTGGAGGTTTATCCGTTTTAAATTTAGATAATTATACTACGAGAATATTAATGACCAATTCGACATTTGTAAGTTTCGGAATTTTTTGATAATAATTAATGCAATAAATGTGTTGTATTTAATACTTTATATTTACTTATGTATGTTAAATTAATTTTGTATTATTATTTTAGAGACAATTAAATGCAGAGTCTTTTGTAGTTTCACCGGATCAAAAATATGTGCTGCTTGTATCTGACTCGAATGCAATAGGTTCGAGGTAAGTCTCATAAGTTTTCCAAACTGAAAATAATTTAAATGCAATCACGCTTAGCGGAATAACGAAGTATTTAATTGTTGTGACTCTAAACCGGATGCTATTGCTGAGATATCACTACTATAAAGGTGACGTTTGATTAGGTTGATGACACCAAATTAATTCAACACAAAAATCGTGATTGGATCGTATCTGATCCAACTGAACTCAGCAATTTCACTTGAAGTAAACTCACCTTATTGGTCTACAGCTACCGTCTCCTTTGCAAAGGGAATAGATATTCAAAAATCAGCGCCCTTAAAAAATTGTATTGTAAAATTTATAAAAAGTATAATTTTTGTGAAATCTTAAACTTGTATGTAAATTTTTTAGTGAAGATAACAATTTAGGGGTCAATCTTTAATAAAGTAGATATGTTACGTATAGTGTATAGTCCAGTCAATTTGGGAGATGACAAAAAAAACAAACTTAACTAACGGAATTAAAACATTAATTAAAAAGAGAATGGGTTGAGATGTGTCGAGTCGATGGATGATGCATGATCCGTTTAAGCCCCAGAAAATTGAACCCAACTTCCGCCTCTTTTCACTAGTATAACGACGGAAGAATATCGTTCTGATTTTACTTTATTATTTTTTAATAATAAAGTATTTAAATTGGAAGTACCATTAATGGCAGCAAATTTAAATTTATGATAAAGCAATTCCAGTGGCATTTAAATTTCGGTTGTATCTCGACTTTAACCACGTGCCCCAAAAATAATAAAGTTACCGTCACCTAGATTAATAGCAAAAGTATTGTTTCTTTTGTATTTCACTGCACTTACCCCTTCCAAAAGTAAACAACTCCTCGACCCCGACTCTACAACATTGTATACTTCCAACGGCGATCACGTATGCACTCTCTACTTAAAAATGTGTATTTTATTCCGGTCCTTAGATATCACGTATATGAAGTTCAAACGCGAAATACATTCCCACTAGCGCCAAAGGAAAATACTCCAGACGCGCCTATGCTCCAATTAGTCATGTGGGCACCGAATAATGCCCCAACAAATGGTCACAGTAATAACATGAACGGAAAACAAATAGCAACAAACCAAGGATCAACTAGTGGCAAATTAACATCTCAGGCTATAGCATTCGTACATGAAAACGACTTGTACTATAAGCCAAAAGTACAAGGAGATTTGGTCTGTCGAATAACAACAACAGGTTAGTTCCGATAGTCTTGAATGAAACTTTCGATATACCAATTTCGTTTGTTAAGCATCCTTAACATTTTCCTTTCATTATTGCAGGTGAGAGCGGAATTATTTTCAATGGAATACCGGATTGGACGTATGCAAATGTTGCAGAACTAAAAAGTGAAACGTTGGCATTTTCGCCGGATGGAATGTTTTTATCGTTTTTGGCATTTAACGATAGTTTGGTGCGAGAGTATAAGTAAGTCTTGGCTCATTTTTATACTCTAGATAAAATCATATTTATACTCTAGATGGAATCATATAGAGTATTATAAGTTTAATCCAGCCCGAAAAGGCCGAGGCTCGGTTCTATGCGTTACAAGAACCGAGCCTCGGACGAAAAAAAGTTATATATTAATTTGTGTTCAGTTGTGGCCAAAAACCCCAAATCTGTTTGCTGTCCGTCCGTCTGTCCGTCCATCCGTCCGCCCGTCTGTCCGTCTATTCGTCCGTCCGTTTCCACGATAACTCAAGAACGCGTTGGCCTAGGAAGTTGACATTTTGTCACCACCTGCAAAATGGAAAAATTAAGGCTAAGTTCGTTAATGGGCGATATCCTTCCACTCCTTCGGGTACCTCCCATACAAGAGTCCTTAAAACACGTATTCACAATTATTGCTCGTATGCTTCAAGTTAGGAACTGGAAATTTTGCATACTTAAAGTTTACAATGTTTGAAGCGAAAGTTTCGAATATGATGCAAATCGAATGAGTCCTTCGTGTAGCAGCCTACAAAAGTTCTTCGAAAATGTATGCAAGTTACAGAATCCACTATAACTCTAGTACGAGTTAAAGCAGGGATTCAAAATTTTACAGGAATTAGTTTTATATCAAAAAAAGTTAACGCAAAAGCAAAAACCAAGACTGAGTTCATTAATTAGCGTCATCCGACGGCTCCTTCGAGTAGCTGTCATACAAAAGTCCTTAAAACACGTGTTCACCAATATTGAACGATTACTTTAGAACGCTGTAAGTTACGACTTTGAAATTTTGTATACGTTGATTTTATAATAGTCGAAGCTGAAAGTATTAATATGAAAATATCCTTCATGTTGTTGCCATACAAAAATTCTGTAAAAATGTCCTAACTTAATTTATGAAACTCACTATAACTCAAGAAATCGTTTAACCATCCATCGAGTTGCCACTATATTTATTTATTTAAGGACGCTATGAACAGAAAGTTTAATTCCAATTATACATGTAGCCGACAAGTGATAAAAAAAATAAAAGAAAAAAACAAAATAAATAAAATTCACATTAAAATAAGAAAAATATAAATTAGGAAAAATTTAAAAAAAAAAAAAAGAAAATTAAATAGAATTAAATATAGTTATTTAATAGACAACGTGAATCTTAAATACAGCTTGAAAGAATGTAGACTGAAGTCATGAAAACTAAGGGAAGATTGATTGAACATTCGAGGCAGCCTAAGTGAAAATATACAGTTAGCCGTGCATATGGTACAACGAATAGTGTTTGTGATCTGGTATTACATACATTAGTATGCAAATGAAGTTCACCTTGAAGATTAGTATTAAAAACGAAATTTACTTTAAATAGAAATCATCATCAATGGCGCGACAACCCAAATCGGGCCAGGGCCTGCAAGATACATTGTCTGAAGTCATCTCGGTTCAGCTCCTGCGTCTGGGGCATCATAGATGTTATACAACTCGTTGTTGTACCGAATACGCCATTCAGTGCCTTCTCTTACTGGTCCCAAAATTCTTCGAAGAATTCGTCGTTCAAAAGCGTCTATTGATTTTTCAGACGCTTGGGTGAGAGTCCACGTTTCGCTTACATATAATAGCACAGGTCTTATTATGGTCTTATAGTATATATGCGAAGTTTGCTCAGCCTGTGCCCTTTTTTCGATTTTAAGATCGGGAGAACCGTGAAATACGCCTTATTTGCTAATGTGATCCGTTGTTTTACTTCGTCTCGTTCGTTGCCGTCTATTACAAGGTGTGATCCCAAGTATGAGAAATGATCCACATTCTCCAGGTTGTAGTCACCCACGGTCATATTTTGTCTAGTTGGCGCGTTTCTTCTTGTTTGGGTCATGAACTTGGTCTTATTCTCATTGACCCTTAACCCGACATCCTTTGCCGCTGAGTCTAGACAATGGAAAACTTCCTTCGCGTCTGGAACAGATCTGGCCATGATGTTTATGTCATCCGCGTACACCACTAGTTGAGTGGACTTGATTAGTAGGGTACTTCTGGCAATAACGGGTACCTTTCTCCATGAGAGCGAGTCCATCTCCCTGCTTCAGGGCAGATTCTGTTCGGAAGCTTTGGGTAAGCTCATTTCGTATTCTTACTTGATTAAATAGAAATACCATGTCCAAATATAGTCTCCTGTCCTTTAAATGAGATAGGCCAAGTAACTCTAATCCACTCTCGTAGCAAGTGTCAGATAAATTGAGCCTTCGGAAAACAGATTTTGTAAAACATCGTTGTACTGATTCCAATGCAGCCACAAGATATTGATAATGAGGGTTCCACACAACAGAGCAATACTCCAGACGAGACCGAACCAGCAGTGGCGGATTTACTACTAGGCCCGGCAGGCCCGGGCCTAGGGCGGCAAAGTTTTTCTTATTTCCTCATAGAGCAAGCTTTGTTCTCGTGAAACGTCCAGAAAAATGGTGTGGAAAAATGTGTGAGCAAAAAAAAAAAGGTCAGTACATCTGAAACAATACCTATCGGTATTCGATCTTCCGACGAAAAGGGCGGCAAAATTTTCTGAGGCCTAGGGCGGCAAGACGGTTAAATCCGCCCTGCGAACCAGACTATTGAACAATTTGGTATTATATAAACATGTATATTGTGGAATGGATGAGCAGTGCTTAATATAAAACCACATAATCTAAATGCATGTTTGAACTTTAATCTATTGTCAAACATTACCCCTAAATCCTTTATGCGTGAGACTTCAACGAGGAGAGCATCATCAACGTGGTAGTCAAAGTTAAGGTAACAATCCTTATTTGTATTGTAAGGACGGAAACTTTGGGATAGTTTCCATCCACACCAATCGCCTAAGGAACAAGTACAAGGAGTACCAGTGGGTGCATGAATTGGGGACTTAGGATTACGTATAATATAAGGCACGTAACAGAGAACATAGAACCCGAAATGCAATGGACAAGGGACATAAAGCACAACAAAGCTGAAACACAGCACCAAGAATTGGGAATATACCTGGAAAAGGGCCAGCGGGATCACAAAAGCGTCCCAGGCGACGCGATGCGACAGAAAAACCCGCCGACAAGTATACGAAATCCCAGCGAGACTATATACCGAGGTAGGCATACACCGGCCGCGAATTATAAGAAGGCAAAATTTCTCCCATACAAAATTCATTCTATAACCTAATTCGTGGATAGCGAATGTTTGTCACTAAATATATACGAGAACGAATCGATCAGTGGTCAGTCCGTCGGGAGCCAGTCGGCAGTACTCATGCTGTGACAAAGATAGTGGAGTTGTACTTCCTTTCTTTGAAACAGTATTGAGAAACTGAGCTCGATCGGTTCGACTTGTGCTATTGCTCTTGTGAAGTTGTACTTCCATCAATAAGCAAGTCTGAATCGAACGAAGAACTGAGCAAGTGAGGACGATGACGAAATAACAGTCAGCGCAAGTCAATGCAGCAGCACAAAGTAACACAGCCAGCGCAAGCCAACGCAGCAGGATGCAGTAGCAGCAGGAAGCCAAGAGGAAACAACGTCAAAGCAACGCAGTCAGCGCAAGCCAACGCAGCAGGACGCAGTAGCAGCAGGAAGCCAAGAGACGACGACGCCAAAGCAACGCAGTCAGCGCAAGCCAACGCAGCAAGACGTAGTAGCTGCAGGAAGCCGAGAGACGACGACGCCGAAGCAACGCAGTCAGCGCAGGCCAACGCAACGAGACGTAGCTACCGCAAGAATACGACGCCGAAGAAATATAGCTAACGCAAGCCAACGCAGCGATACGTAGCGAGCCACGACGAGCAGAGCAGAACAAGCCACGACAAGCAGAGCAAGCCACGCAAGTAAGCCACGCAAGTAAGCCACGCAAGTAAGCCACGCAAGCAAGCCACGCCGAGCAGCGGAGTAAGTCAAGCCACAAGGAACTACGTGACGTTGAGCGAGGTAGCGACAAGCCCAGCAACGGAGCGAACCAAGCGGCGATGAACGAAGCAGCGGAGTAAAGCCAAGCAGTGACAGGCCAAACGGCAGCGGTACGTAGCGAGCCACGACGAGCAGAGCAGAACAAGCCACGACAAGCAGAGCAAGCCACTCAAGCAAGCCAACGCAGCAAGCCACGCCGAGCAGCGGAGTAAGTCAAGCCACAAGGAACTACGCGACGTTGAGCGAGGTAGCGACAATCCCAGCAACGGAGCGAACCAAGCGGCGATGAACGAAGCAGCGGAGTAAAGCCAAGCAGTGACAGGCCAAAACGGCGAAGCAAGCCACGCAGCGACATACCATGCAGAGAAAAGCCAAGCAACGAAGGACGACGCGATGTTGGGCCCGGTAGTGACAATCCGAGCAACAGAGCAGAACGACCAGTGATGAGCCAAGCAGCGAAGGACCACGCGACGTTGAGCCAGGTAGCAGCAAACCAAGCAACGAAGCCAACCTAGCAGCGACAAACAGAACAGCATAATGGGCATGTTGAGCAGAGGCGGCGATCAGTAGCGAGTCAAGGCGAGTAGAGCAGACGCGCGGAGGCGAACAAGAAGGAAACCAGGAGCGGAGCTGAAGGACGCAACGAACAAGAACCTTTGAAATTTGAATTGGAGTAGAACATATATTATAGTTAGAGAGTAAAGTGAAGTCCTAATATCAAATAAATGTTTTGTAACGGATCCCGGCACCCGATGAGCCTACCCTGGAAATTCGAGTCGTTACAGTATTTATCATTTTGAAATATTTTTGAGTGTTCAAACGAAGGTTATTCAGCATGCACCAATAGTTTAATTTATTAATGTCATCTAACAATAGTTTCTACCTGTAAATAAAAGGTCATGCAATAATTGCACTCCTCATTCCTTTGATATATTCCCAACTAAAATATAAATCGGAGTTCAGTATTTCATCTAGAGCATCATACGAATGGCTTGTAGCCGATCGTGACTGTATTATCTTCTATTCTAGAATGATTCTTCAATCGTTCTTCTTTAGGGATATAATTTTCCTTTATTTATCTTATTTTAAAAAATACTGGTAAGAGATGACTGCAAGTTCGTACCTTTCTTTTATAAGCATACATCTTATACTTCTGGTTCGAAGTATGTGGTATGAGTAAAGTGCCTTTCACTGCCACTCTTCTTGCGGAAAGTGATGTGTCACAGGTAGTTACCCTATCTTAAAACCTCCGAGGAAGAGTATAGTATATAATATTTGAAATTTCTTTAAGACTCCGTGCGGTAATTGAGTGTAGGAGATCATGAAGTATGAAGAAATAATATGCTTTATTAATATCCCTCCCCTTTTCAATTTCAGATACACTTGGATGGGCGAAAATATCAAATACCCCGAAATACGAACGATTCGTTATCCCAAAGCCGGAACAATAAACCCAAATGTAACCGTCTACATTGTCAACTTAACCGTTCTGAAGTACATCTTCCCGCAACAAATCAAACTTCCCGCGGGAATCTCGAACGGAAGTTACGTCGGCGGTATGATTTGGGCTTCTGCAACAGACCTATCGGTGACCGTAACGGATCGCGAGCAAACTAAAGCTATGACGGTATTATGCCGTGCACCAACTTTTGCCTGTTTCGAGGTTCACACCGAAGTAACAATAAGTGACGGTTGGGTCCTGCCAGCCGAGAGCCCGATTTTTTCGAAATACAAAATTGCTAATCCTAATTCGACGCCAGGGCCAAATATAACACTCCCATTGAAGATGGGAACAGATGGAAATTCGACAAATTCGAATACCACGACGGAGAAGCCAGCGAACGAATTTAGTACAGGTGGTTACGTCCTACGCCGGTTACCTGTGCGAGACGGTGAACATGGCCACTTTCGGCATGTGGTCTTCATATCGTCACTGGACAAACGTACCGTGCCGCTTACAATGGGCCGATACGAAGTCACCGAAATCCTGGCTTGGGACGAAACTAATGAAATCGTTTACTTTATGGCCGCCCCTGAACAGAAGCCCGGCCAACGCCATCTTTATAAAATCTATCTACGGTTTAATGTAATTAAACCGAGCCGCGTGTATATTACATCAAGTCAGCCGACTTGTCTTACTTGTGATAATTCAGCGTCTACCTATAAATTAGTTAATAATGTTAATGAGAACCTAACGGTTACGGATGAGGATAGTTCGTCTTTCGAAATTCCTAACAACTGTCTGTATAATAAAGTTTACTTCAGCAAAGACTACTCGTATTACGTCCAAGAATGCCTAGGGCCAGATTCACCATCAATCTATCTTGTCGAGACGCAATCCAATAACAAAATTTACGTCTTACATGGCGGAGATTCATTGCGACGACGACTCATTCAAATCGCGCTTCCCCAAATTCGGACATTCAGCGTTGAAATACGACATGGCTTCCATGCACAAGTGCGATTATTTTTGCCGCCCGGCATGAAAGAAGACGAGGAGGTTGCTTTCCCGCTAGTTCTTGAAATGTAAGTTTGAGATATCGACAATTCTTGATCAGTCTTAGAAATCGTTTTGATTTTTCAGTGATGCTGCTCCAGGATCGCAACTAGTTTCCGAAAAATACCACATCGATTGGAACTGGTACTTGTGTAGTCAACGTTCATTTATCATAGCCCAGATCGATGGGCGAGGAAGCGGCTTCCAGGGCGAACTTCTTCGACGACAGGTTCATAGCAAACTTGGCACAGTCGAAATTGAAGATCAATTGGGAGTACTTACGTAGGTTTAGAATATGAACAGGATTACCAATTTGAAAGAATATTTTATTCTTATTTATCTCGTATTCAGGTACCTACGCGATAATCTTAAGTTCATCGATCCTGCCCGAATATGTGCGTACGGATGGGGCTATGGAGGCTATGCAGTCGCGATGACTCTAATCGACGACTCCCAACAGGTCCTACAATGTAGTGTTGCTATTAACCCGGTGGTTTCATTTGGCTATCATTGTTAGTCCAAGATAAAAGAGCTTTCGGTTTACAATCTTAAACATCGGTGTTTTCTTCTCTTGCAGATTCATTCTTCACCGAAAGATACATTCCGATGAACGGCGACTACCTTAGAGCTCTACAGGAGTCCGATTTAACAATGAAATCGGCAAATGTTAAAAGTAGAAACCTAATGTTAATTCATGGAACTGCTGATTCATTTATTCACCAGGAGCATTCTCTTATGATGGCAAGATCGCTGATCGATCAGGAAATTAAATTCAGGCATCAGGTAATTTCAAAGGATGCAAACAATATACGTTCAAACACATTGTATAGAGCTCGCATAAATCTGGGTCTATAATAATCACAAGATTTCCCTATCTCTTCTGAACTAAATTTACATTGTCCTAGAATAATGATTTCGTTTTTAGGTTTACACGGACGAGGATCACAAACTGTCCGGATCCCTGCTGCATCTCTACAAAACGCTCGAATGGTACATGGATGAATGTTTTGGTCCAGTCGACGATAATGAATGGGATCCGGCCGGATTTTTTGTTTTTAAACAATAAACTTTATTCTTAAGAGTTCCTCGCTTTTAAATTATTGTTAAATTACTTTTTCAATTTGTCATTTTTAAATCGTACATTTCACATATGGACTCACAAAAACAAAACCGACAATTGTTGGACAAAAAAAACCGATCGGGAAACTAAATAGAAAATTATGGTAAGAGTGACTAGACTGGAGAATAAAAACGAAATTTTGTGTAAATTTGAAATATTGTAAATTATGTACCTATTTATTGTATATATTGTAGTTGTAATATAATTTAAATAAATTTTTTTATCACAAATTTAATATTTTGTGTAGTCCAATTTTATATTTTAAATAAGAAAACGAAAACAGCCCGTTTTAGGTGCTATATGGCTCAATAAATTAGTATATTTTTCCGCCATATTCAGTCGAATTGAGTTTTATGATAATGCTGTGAAATAATTTAATAATAATTAATGAAATTTAATTTTATTATGTAACAAAAATTTGTATTTTCTAGTAAATTTTTTCTATTAAGTATTTTGGTTTGAGTTTTGCCATTTAGCATTTATTATTTTATAATTATAAGAAAATTTATAAAACCAAAAAAACATATATCTTGACTTTGACTGGTGCCGTGTTTCAGTTGAAGTTAATGAAAAAACAAAATATGTTTAAAAGTTTAGATCTAATGTTAAAATAATGAATTCAAAGCGACCACAACTTGAGACAAGCTTATTGAATTTTGAACCTATTTCAGTTTATACTTATATCACCTTTCTGGTTATATATAAGTTATGTTACAAATATGTGAAGAGTCTAACAAATCTTAAAGCGCACAGAGACCAGCTTCGTTAACATTAAATCATCATCATCAATGGCGCGACAGCCCAAATCGGGCCAGGGCCTGCAGGATACACTGTCTGAAGTCATCTCGGTTCAGCGCCCGCGTCCTCCAATTTGTAAATCTAAGAAGCGATCTGCAATCTGCGTCAACTGAGTCCTCGTATCTTTTCCGCGGTTTTCCCACCGGTCGTTTGCCATGAGCTCTACCTTTCAGTGTGCGTTTGGGAATTCTTCCGTCGTCCATTCGCTCCACATGGCCTGTCCATTGTAGCTTACGAAATTTTATAAGAGTCGATGTGGATGGGTCGTCGTAGATGTTATACAACTCGTTGTTGTACCGGATACGCCATTCAGTACCTTCTCTTACTGGTCCCAAAATTCTTCGAAGAATTCGTCGTTCAAAAGCGTCTATTGATTTTTCAGACGCTTGGGTGAGAGTCCACGTTTCGCTTGCATATAGTAGCACAGGTCTTATTATGGTCTTATATATGCGAAGTTTGCTCAGCCTGTGCACTTTTTTCGATTTTAAGATCGGGAGGACCGTGAAATACGCCTTATTTGCTAGTGTGATCCGTTGTTTTACTTCGTCCCGTTCGTTGCCGTCTATTACAAGGTGTGATCCCAAGTATGAGAAATGATCCACATTCTCCAGGTTGTAGTCCCCCACGGTCATATTTTGTCTACTTGGCACGTTTCTTCTTGTTTGGGTCATGAACTTGGTCTTATTCTCATTGACCCTTAACCCGACATCCTTTGCCGCTGAGTCTAGACAATGGAAGACTTCTTTCGCGTCGTATTATTCAAAATAACTTCCATTCGAAACGTTCTTTCTTAAACGGCAATGACAGTCATTTACCTAAACATGCTGATTGAGAGTCGACAGGACAAACTAGTAGAAAAATATTCAACTTAAACATAGAAACGGAGTTGTCCTGAACAAATTTAAAACTTTTTTTATGAATTTCCAGACGGAATGGTCCATTTAAATACCAACTCCTTTTAAAATTTTAACTTGGTTTTTTTCCATCAATTGAATCATTCCTTCAATAATGTGTAAAAAGCGTTTTGAAATTGAACTTATTTTGAAATATTATTTTGCAGAAACAATAAAAATAATTTGCATATATTCGAAATTATTTACGAAAAAACATTTTCTTTGATTTTTCCCGTTCATTTTTTTTACTATGCATACTTTTCGAATTATGTTTCAGTATATTGTTATTTTGTGTACGAAATTTTTAATTTCTAAATTTGTACAATAAGTATAACCACATCTTAACGATTTTTGTATAGAAGCTTCCCGAAAGAGTATAGTAATTTTGCTCATTTATACAGTAAACCTCCAATCTAGTTTCAATAGAATCATATCAAATTTAAGCTTTATAGCACAACTAACAGATGGATGATGGCACTCACTTGTTATTAATATTTCTATGTCAACTATTACACAGAAGCACTTGGTCAATGTTTTCTTTTTGCAATCATACTTTTAAATTATTTATATTTTGCTCTCGTTTAAAATAGGATATCAATACATTATTGTTACCATGTGTCTTAGAGGCTTTTTAATGGAAGCTATCCAAAGGAATTCGAGAACTGTCGGGAATTTTCCTTTACTCACAAACTTAATCTGTATGATTTTTTAGCGTAACATCAATTTTTCAATGACTTTTGTATGGTAGCTACACGAAAGAATTGTTAGTTACGTGACTTGGACTTGAAATGACAATAGTTTGAAGAGAATATCACGCAGAATTCCATTTCCAACGTCAATACTATCAAACGCTTGACAGAAAACATTGTACACGTTCGTAATGAATTCCCACGACTTCTCCTATATTCATTTCAGTGTAAATAGTTGACCAGTTATGAATCCCGCCGATGTCAAACATTCTTGCTATTAACAATTTTTTAAGAAAATTAGTATGAATTTGCAGGAATATGGCACTCTCTTGACATGATAACCAGATGAAAGTGTACGCCAGTAAATAAAATTAACTCCTTTTTATACAATCATTCATTTAAATTTGTAGTTTCAGCACTTTTGCCACTCGGGCTATTGTAGTTACAATTTTTCTATTATACCATAATAGCTCCAATCATGAAGATAGACAGAACTATTTAACTTTTTTGAGCATCCCAACCAAAATTATTTATTATTAACTACCTCCAAGTGCATCTAGATTGCAAGTAAATTTCCACCTACAATCAAATTCATTAATAAAATTCCGAATTTATCCACGTATTACGTTTCATCTAATCAGATGCAAACAATTTGTCATTAATACAAACTGGAGAATTAAATGTATGCATATAATTGTGCCTAATTTAAAATTAAACAATGAAAAATAAGAAAGAAAAAACAAGAACTAAACGATATGCAAAGACTAGATTATAACAAAATCACACTTGTAAAACGCTTACGAACATTGTATCAGTTGCTGCATGACTCTATATGGGTTAAAGGGCAGTTATACAGCTCCTGCCGAGTTACTACTGCTATTTTGATAATCTGATAAATTACCAAAACAAGATTCAAATGACAAACGAACTATCTAAACTAATAAAATAATCATGTTCATTCTACTAGCAACAAGTAATAATATTCCGACGAAATTAGATTTTTTAAAGTATCAAATGAAAGTATAAACGAATACAAGTACATAGAATACAAATTTCAAAGAAAAGCTTTAAATGTGACCGAATATTAAACTACTCCATTTAATTATTTGTTATTGCAAATCACAAACAAAAAGAGACAAGTTTCTATTTCAAGATATAATATAAAATAATTACATCGAATTTTATTCATATCCAAAAAAAATAACGAAAAACATACAAACGATAATTTTAAACTACAAATTTTTTTAAAACAAACTGTTTTGCTCGAAAAAAAGCGACACGGATTACCAATAAAATAAATAATCCTCAACTGGATAGTGCTTTGAGGTTTCAATTTCCAATAATTTTAGTAGTAATAAAATCTAAATGAAATGAAACTTGTTCCTTTTTTACATTATGAAAACAAATGGCTGATGTATATTAAGTGTTGTTAAAAAACGTGAAGAATAAAAATAATGAAATTTCAATAAATTATAAGTGTTAAGTTTAAGTGAAAAATTAAAAACAGTTTAAATGTAATTTAAATGTTTTTAAATATATAAATATGTGTATATTAAATGATGTGAATGAAATACGAAATACAGGCTAGAACAAACAACCAAATTACAAAAAAAACAGATCAAGGGAGAAACCCAGTTTTAAGAATAACATAGAAAAAGCGACACTAATGAAAGAGACACCAAAATTAAATAAGTAAAATGATTTTAATTTCAAGAATCCGAATAAAAGATTAACATAAATAAAAGCAGTGTTTTTTTATCATATAAAAGTCGGTTTATTATTTTTTTTAAATATGTAATATAATTTTCATTTTATTTTTTAACAATTAATATAGTCAAGGCACCAATATCATTTTAAATTCTAATAAAGACACTTTGTGTATTTGTTATAACAAGTATTTTACCAACTATTCTGATAGAGCAGAAATTTAGTCGTTTAGAAAATTTTCTAGTTCATTTTTATTTTCAGAATCATCTAACGTTATCTCTTCCAGCGAAAGTTCGGGAATGAGAGAGTTTTTCTTAATGTGTTCGACTTCTGTGAATAAAAAAATAATTCTTTTATTAATTTAATTTTTGATTGGTAATAACGTCTACACATAGTGTTATTTGACGCGTTGTCCACATTTTAAAGTAGATAATAGAAAAGGCAATTAGATTTAGTGTAGCGCCGAATAAAATGCAGGGGTTCATAGATAATTCTCGGCAGAGCATTGTCGACTAGTATCCACGTCGCAGAAATACACAATTATTAAATTTTTATTTTCTTTTTAATAAGAAAATTTTTTTAATAAGAAAATTGTAAGCGAAAGAAAATGATTGAAATATATATTTTGAGAAAATTTCCGATTTTTCCGGTTCTCGATGGCTTTCTTGAGTACTCCAGACCAGACCAGTTTGACAAAATATCTTATTTTTATTTATTTACTTATTTCACCAATTGCACAAAGCATAAAAAAAAACATTAATGGTCTGTCCCAAAACAAGAGAAATAGCCTACGAACGGAAAAGCTTGCTGCACTTTTAAGCTTATTCGCAAATTGTTTTGATGTTAAAGCGAGCAAAATGTAATTGTATGAGTATTTTCACTCTGTCTGTGGAGCGAACTTGAAGGTCGAAAATGTTCTCTCTTTTTTGAGACCGACAATAATATGGGTGTGGAACGTTTTACTGGTGGTGGTTTTTCCTGCTTACTTAAATAAAAAAAAAGAAATTGCTCAATTGACGAATATACCATGTGCTCTGGTGGCAAATTTCGCAACCTTATAAGATAGACAGAAACTGGCAGTTGCATGTGATTTTCATACAAAATTGAGATTGAGCTCGAATAAAAGTGTTTTACTCCAAAATATCACTTAAAGTGAATTTAAATGAACCTCATAATTAAATAAGAAGGACAAACGTATCATAATTTATCAAAAACAAAATTTATTTTTTTCAGAAACCAGTTTCAAGCACCAAAATGAAAGAAAAATGTAACAAAAAAACGGTATATGTTCCTTTTAAATAATTTAAAAATTATACCATATTATTTTTTTCCGGAATATTAAACATTTGTGAAGTTATTTCGAAGTTTATACCGCCCGTTCATAAAGAAAAATTGTTCATTTTCTGACTTCGTTGTGCGGGTTTGAGTCTAAAATTTTCGGAATGTAGAACTGGAAATGAATACCTTATTATCAACCTCACCGACCGAGAAATTAGACAGTAGACAATTTGGGGACAGTAGGTCTCTAGCGGGAAGGAAACATTTTGGAGATTTTTTGTTATGTATATCCGGTCTTTGAAATAATTTGATATCAATGTGATAGAGGTGTTTCATAGCATTGTAGTCTCGATGTTAAATAACTCGTGGACGAAAATGTGTACATAATTTATATTTCCTTTTGCTCTAGTGAAACCGTTATGGAGATCATTACTTTTCTAGTTTCTGCTTTATAAATTCTGTTGTAAATGCAAGTTATAATCAGAACAGTACAATATTTTTGATACTGTAACTTTAATGAGTATGTTGATACGATCAAAATTTTACCAGCTCATTGAACTGAGTATTGACAGTATTGTCCCAAGTTCTTTAAACTGAGAAAGTGTACCCAAATGGAGAATTTTTCTGACTTTTTGAGTTGGAAAGGAGTTGCCCATTTTGCATGAATGGATTAAAACGATTATTAATATATTAATAAACTATTAAACCTTTCATCACTTTCAAGATCAAGCCCAATAAATTCACTTACATAACCCATAGAATCGAAAAGACATAAAAAATTTGCTGACATTTCAATTAATTGGAGAAATATGAGCAAGCCATGATTTATCATTTCTTTCAGAAAAATTACTTAATTGTATTCTGTGCTTAATTACAGCATAAATTTTGTTATTGAAACCTCCCAAAAACTAGCATCAAAAATCTTAAGACCCGAAACAAATGGACTCGCATGAGAAACGTCAACAACCAAAGGAAGAAACAGTAAGCATAAATTAAAATATTCTTGATATGCATTGTGCAGATCTCTGACTTACTTGGAATCGCGCCCTGCTCCCGATAAACTTGTAGGTCATGTTGAAAAGCGTCTTGGAAAACTGCCTGTCGTTCCTTTTGGATTTTTTTCAATTCATTTTCGTACTGATTGACATTTTCGGCATATTTTCGCGATAATTTCATTCGGACTTCTTCTAATTGAGCTGCAGATAAGAAATAGGCTATAAATCGTAATCCAGAATCAGTTAAGTCGCATTGATTTACCCATTTTTTTCTGTTTGTAGATGGACATTTCGAACTTATGTTCCAGCTGTCGTTGTTGTAAATCCAACTCTTCCGTTACATCCTCGATTTCGACTAGTTTCGTTTCGAAACTTTGGCATAGTTTGCCCACGTTGGTGATCGTATCCGTACAGGCATTCAGGCTTTCTACGATCACGGGAACTGTTGCGAGGCAAACATTTATATCGGTCAAACCGATATACAGTTTTTCGGTTGTCTCCTTAATTCTAATGATTTTTGCGTCTATGATTTCGGCTCTGACAGAATTTTGTTCGTTGCTTTGGTGCAGGGATCGCCAATTGGTCTCATTCTTCTCGAGTAGGCTACAGCCTCCTGATAAGTTTATTTCCGATGGTACGCCAAGTTCCGTCCGTATACCATCGAAATTTTGCGAGTTTGAGTGCTTCAAGTTTGTAGACAGGTTCTCCGATATGCTCAGCCCTTCCTGGATGACATCGTTGAATTTCCGTCGAATATTCCCGAACATCGTCCGTCCGTAAAATTCCTTTTCCGATAAGCACTTTGCAGTTTTCTTTTCTCCGCTGACATCAAAACACAGCCCGACATTTCTAATCAAATCAGCTGTTCGGTGAAAGTAAGGCTGCAGGAAATTTCCGCGAGATGCTGCTCGCATCGGTTTTTTTTAATTTCCCAGTTGGCCGCGTCTGCGAGAATCTCGCAGATTTCTAGAAGACATGATAGCCTGTCTGCGAGATTTCTTCGAGACGCCTTATGGGAGAAAATACACGGTATCGAGACAAATGCACCCCGAAATCTCGGAGACATACTGCGAATGTCGGGATAGCAATTTTCTTATTGTTACAGCGCCATCTGTTTGATGATATCTTGATGTGGATTTGACTTTGTACTCATACATACTTCAAAATAAAATCCACAAAAATATTATTTAATGTACTGTTTACTCAATATTTACCGAGGCGAACATTCAACAAATTCATATATACATATATATAAAAGATTAAAATAAGCGCGTATTCCTTCAAGCCGGTGAAAAAATGTTTACGTAGGTGCACATCGCCTGAAAATAAAAAAAGGTGTAATGAAATGAAACGTGGGAAAACACGGGCGAAGTTAACTTCTGCTGTTATGGCACTGGCTATTTTCCTCGCTAGAAAAAAGTACAATAATATCCAATCGTGCGACAAGGCGAACAACATTAAAGGAAAGAGATAAAGCTCTTTCCGACGCTAGCGGCATCTAGTAAACGAAATTGACAACTGATTTGTTAAGAAAAATACCGGTTCTGGCGCGTTTTATAACATCACATGGCACTTTCCATAATTTATACGTACCGAACTGTCAAAAACAAGTCTGTAGCGGTTGGAAAATCTAGCCGCCAATGAATTTTTCTTGGATTAACAGCTAGAATGTTGCGAAACACTGCTCGAATGCGCTTTGTTGCAGTTTTTTTTTGACAGTTATGGATTGTTTTTTGACAGTTACTCATAGTTTTGCTGTTCGGACTGTCTCTCTCACACCAATGTCTAAATAGTATGTAAAAGTCTCTATCCCTCTCCATTTGGATTTTCTAGCCGATTTAAAGCCGCAAAAACAGCCAGTGTCATAACAGCATTACCACAATATTAAAAATGTAAAAAAAAAACTACATATTATATAGTGACACATCTCATTTCGCTTTTATTAAACCCGCACTTGATAAGAAAACTGAAATTTTCACTTCTTGCGCAATTAATTTTCTTCGCCTAAGTGCCAGATGACATTTATAGCGTTCGATTTAATGCGGCTGTTTTCTGCACTTCAAATAGATCGGGGTGCGAGCATATGTTTTTATTGCTCTCTCTTTCTATCTAGTGATGAAGAAAGGCAAGCACTATGCTGAAACCATAAAGAAAATGTCTCGAAAGAGACTCGCGACGAACTGGGTTGAATCGAACCATGGACAAGGCCCTCTGAATTATTGACGAATATACCATGTGATAGATAGATAGAAACTGGCAGTTGCATGTGATTTTCATACAAAATTGAGATTGAGCTCGAATAAAAGTGTTTTACTCCAAAATATCGCTTAGAGTGAATTTAAATGAACCTCATAAATAAATAAGAAGGACAAACGTATCATAACATATCAAAAACAAAATTTATTTTTTTCAGAAACTAATTTCAAGCCCAAAATGAAAGAAAAATGTAACGAAAAAACGGTTTATGTTCCTTTTAAATAATTTAAAAATTAGTCCGTTTTTATTTTTCTCGGAATATTCAACATTTGTGAAGTTATTTCGAAGTTTATACTGCCCTTTCATAGAGAAAAATTGTTCGTTTTCTGACTTCGTTGTGCGGGTTTCAGTCTAACATTTTCGGAATGTAGAACCGGAAATGAATACCTTACTATCAACCACACCGATCGTCATCAATTTTTATTATGTCTTTCATAATGAAATTAAGAAAGGATCGAAAACTTCCCGAGCTCCAAATCAGAAAATTACACACGAACCGCCATTTAACAGTCAGCTGACAAAAATTTGTCTATCTTATAGGGTTGTTTTTTTTGCCACCAGGTGGAGATTTCCAACTTTACCATTCGTCAATAGTCAGCTGTCGAAAATTTGTCTATCTTGGATGGTTGTCTTTATACCTTTTTATTCTATCCACCAGGTGGCGATTTCCAACTTTACCATTCGTCTTCATTGAAATTGCTATCTTTTCGCAATTATTTCAGGGCAGAACTCTGAAAACCCGTGACTCATCTGTCGAGCGATGCACTACGAAAAAAGATCGGGAAAAGAGCTATCAAGGTCGAAAATCGGAAAAGTCAACGCTCAGCAGCCAGAAGAGCCCGTTCAAAAGCAAGTACTCATCGGATAAACAGTTCAGTCGCACTACGTTCGGCCATTCGGGACTCTCGTCGAAAAGTTTCTCGCGCCGGCACATTCAGCAAAACAGCACCACCTACCATGCAAAGCCGAAGCTCGGGAAAATTGCCAAAGATCTCAAGAAACATCCAGCTGCGGACAACAATTTGACCGTGAAAAAAGGGAAAACACCGAAACGGTACACCATCGCTGGAATCGGAAATGGCGGTTGCTCAATGCCCGAAGAACCGTTGAAACCCTCCGCTTCGGGAACGTCGAATATGATTGCTTTAGATAAGTCGGGCGGCTGTGGCCAAAGCCCGGAAAATGCTCCAAGGCACCGGAAATGTTACACGAACAGCAAACATGCCGAACTATCAAAAAGTCTAAAACAAATGACCAATGGACAGAGAAAGGATGTGAAAGTGTCACAGTCCACCGGAAATTTAAAGAAGACCGGCACCAGTAAAAATGGCAAACATTTGTCTGCTGATGGTAAGAATTTTGTTTCAAATTTTTGGGACGAGACATTCGTCCGAGAGACACATCCTCTCACACACATTCGGGATCGCGCTTAGAATTTCTATGCACTCGCCTATGAACACAAGTAAATAAATTAAAAAAAGTTCATAAGTAAATTTCCAAATTTAAAATGAAATGTAAAAAAAAATTCGAGGTAGCAGAGTATATTAAAAAATATATATATAGGTCCGAAGAATCCGTTTTAATAGGTTTCAACTTCACTGGAGATGCTAATTTGAAAACTTATACGTTCAATGGCAATAGCCACAGCAGCGATCTATCCAGTCAGGAATTTTATGTAGTGGCCTTCAAATAAGACTCCTCTGAAGCTGCAAAACAATCTACAAATTTAGCTTCTATGACCATTATCTACCATGAACAATTTAATTCTTGTTGTCTATTTTCTTTCCATAAAATTGTTCTGGTCACTGCAGATATACAAAAATACATTGAAAAGGAGGACCCTGCTAATACACTGGATAGAACGGACACACTTTTAAAGGTTACATCGTCCACATCATTCCAACCGGCCAGTAAAAGTGAAAATCAATTGTCAACTATCAACATCAATAGCAGCAACAAAACATTCACGATTAAAATACAAATGAAAAAAGACGGAGCAACAACAAATCTACCAGATCCGGATATCAGTAAAATCGAAATAAATAGCAAAACCGACATCGAACAATCGAAATTTTGTTCGAATTATTTCTACAAAGGAAGCGATAATAAAATGTAAGATTTCAATTACAATCTACGCAATGGTGCGTGCTAACGACGTCTGTCTCTCGACAGGAATTTCGAAAGCTCTAATATTAGTGGTGTTAAAATATTACTGCGTGGAGACTTACTTGGTGCATTGAACTGTTTATTTCCGCAATTGAATTTAGTGGCTTCCGGTAAAAACTTCTGATAATATTGTATGAATCACACTTTTCATTCTGCCACTTTTATTCTAGACGTAAATCCCAGACGACCAGCACTAGATCCAAATTTTTCGTATTTCAGTGGCAAGTCTTTGGGTTCATTAGCGATAATAAAAGTAAATTGTAAAAAAATCAAATTCTAGACTCGACTGAGATGCTGACGGAAACATTTGCACTGGCGCGAAAACTCTACAATGATCACCCAAAACGACCCAAAGATTCGGGTAAAAGTTTTCACAAGGAAAAATATCATTTGTTATCTCTAATTGAGGCGCGCATCATATCACATATGGACGAATTTCGAGTTCCAGTCGAGACTTCTAATAAAAAGAAAGCTGCTGTGACTCCTCCTCCAGCTTATATAAGAGAAACTGTCCTGGTTGATCCGCAACAAGTAATCGAATCGACTAATGAAACTCAAAACTATTGCAAAGATTTGCTAAGCGTTCCGTTCACTCCAAATGGAAACACAAATGATTATCTAAAACTTCGCAATGTTGTCAGTGGGAAAGAATTTAAACCGTCCGGTACTGATAGCGATGTAGAAAGCGCATATAAAACTGTATCGAAAATACCAGATATGGAATCATCACACACCATCAAATCTAGTAAATCGGAACCAAACATGTCGATCAGCACAATATGCCATAATATTAGACGGAATACGTCACTTGATAGTTTTATGGAAATTCATAAACTAAGAACATCGACGCCGCTCTGCAAACCATCGAAAGAAAGTCCTTGCAGAGATCTGGACGAAAAATATTTGAACTACGTCGACAATGTATTATCTGCAGCCCACCCAGAACGATACAAACAATTCCGAGAGATTGAAAATCTGATAGCCGAGCTAGAAAAACTGACGAACTTAAATGAAAGCCCGAAGAAAACTCCCGAATTATCGGACAATGCAAATTACACGGCTTGTGGAAGTAAACGAACTTTATACTCATCGGTAGTAAAAAGTTCGATAGTGATTGCAGATAATAGCGAAGGAAATGAGGTATTATCACAGCAGAATACTTACCACGAACCTGATATAAAATACGGTGAAAACACGGTCGAAATAAAATCATCGATCGTTCCAATTATTGACTATGAAGACGAAATATTGACGTCGGGTTTATCGCCGAAAAGTTCGTTTAAAAATACAACCGTTACAGAAAGTAAGCCAATTTGCTATAACTTAGACGAACTGGAGCATAATATAACGCGCACGCTAGAAAAACTTATAGATGAATCGGACGATCCAGCGCTTTATAGTCAATACAACACCATGCAATATTCCAATATGTTCAATTTGAACAACGTGCAGAATCCGTACATTCGCAACCACACTCAAAACAAATTTAATGAATCCGGTCATCACAAAACGAGCAACAATCCCGGCTTAAACAGCCTGCAAAGTCGTTTGAATTTCCTACGCACAAAAGGGAGACCATCGGATGTCGAGCAATTCTTTAATCCTCTAGCCTTCAACACTCAGCTAGCAGCGCAATTCTTGCAACAGGACAACGTAATGACGAGCATAAATACAACACCAATGGATAACATGAACCAAATCTTTCCGAAATCCGATCTCACAAAACTGAATCCATTGAACATGCAATACTACCAACAAAACACTGGCAATGTTTTCGAACGGGATCTCAAGGAGTTACTAAGACGTTACCCACAAATAATACAAAACAGCAGCAGCACCACCCCCAACAACATTACCCAACCGAGTACCTGTACTCCAAACCTAACATCGACAACACCATTCGATCTTTCAGTCCTGTACGCTCAGTTGGCTGCGAATAAATCGCAACCCGTTAATCTTGCCCAATCTATTCCTAAAAATAATACAACTGACGAAAATCTAATTCTGAATCAATTCATTGCATCGCAGAATCTTGAAAACATGTACGAAACGAATCAATTTCAACTCGATTACGGAAAACAGTCTTCGGCGACCGGCGGCATGATGGAACAAGATCCTTTTCTGGGTAGTACAAATTATTTCGAAACTGGTTCGAGCGGAATGCGGACAATCATTTCCGTTTCGGATTTGGAGAAACAGGCGCTCGAGCAGTATCGTAATTCCGACGAGAGTATCAACGCTCGGTACGAAGTACTCGAAAAAGAAGCCGAGGAACAGTACAATAATTTCTTAAATCACAAATTATGATCCTTTATAAATTGATACTGGTGATGAAGACCGCCGCGCTAAAGAAGGAAAGAAAAATGTCGACGTCGATGTTTTGCCTAAGATTCTTCTAATTTTTTTACTGCGTCCTGTGCTTATTTAAATGTCTTGAATTAATTATATATATATATTTTTTTTTTTATTTGCAGAATAAATTTGTTATTTATTCGATGAAATTTGAAAGCAGGCATTTTAATTTTGACTTTAACGTGCTTGCTCCTTATTGATTTGGCCTATTATTTCCTTTTCACAATTGTTACAGCAGGTCAATCGTTTATATCCAGACCAGTAGAAGTGTCTCAAAAGATAAACCATTGTGCTCAGGATTGAGAAAATTGCACTCTGAATGACTTTATATCCTATCACAGAAATTTTTAATTATCTAAAATATACAAATCCATTGTGCTCTGAATCTGTTCGTGCTTAAGAATTTTACAATTCGACATACATATAGAGGACAGTTGCGATGGTCGTTTCGCTAGTCTGCCAGCGTGATATATTATAACAGCGAGTATTTAATTCGACGTCTTCAGTGAAATGGGATATGCCTCCGCGTCATCCAGGATCCATAATATCCAGTCATCGCATATTAGCCAATCAGATAATATCCCATCAACTTGGTCAAAGCAGCCACGTAACGAAGCAGGATGTTATGCCTGACCGACTTGTATCAGTCCTCGACACGATCATTACTTAGTAGTGTTAATTGGCCTTTTTGCAGAGAATGCTAGTTGCTGGTCCAACGTTGAATCTCTCCTTATGAACTCTTCCGCAACTTCTGACTGAAATAATATTATACTTATAGAATGCACTAATATTGTACCTGAACAACCGAATAAGCACCTTTACAAGCTGCGTTTCCTGATTCTTTCAACCTTGTAGCACTGTTTGCTGTTATTCTATCCTCCAAAATGTCATGCGGCAGCAGACCCACCATTATCTTTAATTCCACGGTAGCCGTGGTGATAAGTACGAACTTCTCTGGAAGGCAGACGATGAACCCTTTTCAGTTAGTTGAGGCGTTGAGGCTCTCGCGGTATTCTCCAGCGCTCTCCCTACTCCTTATATCGAACGTTAAGATTGAGCGAAGTGTACGTACAATTTACTGAAACATTCCAACGCTCCCTCATCCTATTGCAAATAAGCTAAGCTATAACCTTATTGACTACTAACAGATTTTTCAATCTCAACCTATCTAGCCTTGGAAGTGTGGATGAGCTTTACACACGTGCCTCTTTTCATTTACCGAAATGTAACATAAAACAATCTTTCCTTGTTCCTAAAATGTTAGTTTTATTACTGCATTTAATAATAATAATAATAGATTTAATCCCTTCATGCAAAATGGGCAACTCCCTCCAACTCAAAAAGTCGGAGAAGAACTCCCCATTTGGGCACACTTTCGCAGCTTAAAGAACTGGAGACAATATTGCCACACAGCTTAATGACCTGGAAAAATTTTCACCGTATCAACATACTCATGCATGTATGCCGACATTGGGCTCAATGTCTAAAAATTTGTATACCTTAAACCCAAGAGTACTCCCCATACAGTGCATCGCACTGGTATAAGGGGTAGTAGAAATAAATTTAAAAAAAAAAAAAAATATAAAAAATAAGAAACAAAATATAAACAAATAAACAAAAACTTGAAGTTATCAGAGAAATAAAAATAATTTAAATTTAACCGTCCCGGAACAGTCATTGAACCTCAAAATGAATTAACTGTCATCTTTCATTTCTTCCGGCTGCCCTTAAACGTACTCACTATTTAATTTCTCTCCGCTCCACAGTGGCGCCTGAGTACACTTTAATTTCTCATACAAGGCTGAGAGCTGTCATAGTGACATATAAAAAACCAAACTGCGAACTCCTAGCAGACACCACACGTAAAGATGAGTGGAAAAAATAAAAGCTTCAGTAAAACTAAGGCAAAAATCGCTGAGAACAAACCAGCTGTCGAATCAACAGCAAAATTTGAAGGCGAAGCACTTCAGCGGTACGGCCATCGAAATAACAAACTCCAAAGCCTTGCATCTTTCACGTTTTACTTCTCATTTCAGAATGGCCGTTGAGGAAATCATCCGAGAAATCAATCTAAAGTCTGTACGGGCGCAGCAAATCGGCCCGACAGGATGGCTAGACTGTCCAGTAAAAAGGACGAATAAACGTTTCTTGGGCAACACCCTAAAAGCGGCGGTCATGCACAACAACCGTAAGCAGGACAAAGGCAAATTCGAATCCGAGAAGAAACTACTCGAGATGGAGTACGAAAAGCACCCAACACGGCGGCCTAAATTTGGCGATCGAAAAATTCTATTCAAGCGACCAGAAAGTACGAAGACTGACTGCAAACGGAAATTGGATTAGTATCGGTTTCATTGTTTTAAGTATTTATTTTTAAATATAGTCACTTATTTTGATTTATTGTTTTTCAATTCACGAGTTTTGAGCAAAGGCTGCAGATTTACAGAAAGAGAAGACACGATCGATATCTTCCGCCAGTTTCTGGGATTACCTATCTCACATCTTCCTGGTCTTGCTCTGGCTTCCACAAAGTACGATACAACAACGTGTCAATGACTTCACCACTGTGTGTAGTAAATCTGATTTTGGTCTCTGCTGAAGGAACCTGTATTAATCGAAGTCAAAGTCGGTCATGGGTGACTTTCTGAATACGAGAACACGCACGAAAACCTGGGCAATGGGTTAGATAGCCGAGATATGGCGTTTTCAGCAGGTTATTTCCTCCATTGCCAGATGCCAATGAAGCGACGCATAGTTAGTCTAATTAGGTCTGTTTATGTTGCATACACTTTCTACACTAGAGGTCTGTTCTTTTTGCATACACTTTCTACACTAGGTTACACTTTCTACCCTAATGCTGTTCTTTTTGTCGGAGTAATGTCAAAGGTGGCTGTTCTTTTGTCGAGTGTAGTGTACTCAGTGTACACTGGGTCGGGAGCAGGTGTAAGTTCGCGATCTACACCCTACACTTTCAGTAGGTTTGTTCTTTTTGCCAGGTTAAGTTAACACTTTAGTGTAGCTTACACTTTTATGCTGTTATGACACTGGCTATTTCCTCGCTAGTTTCAAGTGCAATAAAAGTCAATCGTGCGACAAGGCGACCAATATAGAGAGAAAGAGATTACCGCTAAAAAATACCCTTGCTGATGCTACCGGCATCTAGTAGACGAAATTAACAACTGATTTGTTATAAAAAATACTGATCTTTGCGCGTTTCATAACATAACATGACACTTTCTATAATTTATACATAACGAACTGTCAAAAACAAGTCTGTAGCGGCTGGAAAATCTAGCCGCCAGCGGATTTTTCTTGGATTAACTGCTAGAATGTTGCGAAACACTGCTCGAATGCGCTTTGTTGCCGCTTTTTTTTTGACAGTTATGGATTGTTTTTTGACAGTTACCCATAGTTTGCTGTTCGGACTGTCTCTCTCACACCAATGTCTAAATTGTATGTTAAAGTCTCTATCCCTCTCCATTTGGATTGTCTAGCCGCTTTAAAGCCGCAAAAATAGCCAGTGTCATAACAGCATTAGTGTAATACACCTTACACTGAAAGTGTAGGGTGTAGATCGCACAAAAAGAACGGGTTAGTGTAGAAAAGTGACAGCTAAAATTCCAAACTTTTTTATTTGCTTTATTCTTTCACTTCTATCAATGCAAATTTATTGCCATTCAATATTCTTCTTGCATGTATTCATTGAAAACAGTAGTTTCACAAATTCAAAAAGTCAATTTTATCTGCGTAAAGCCATGAATTTTGACAGATCGTAAAGAAGAGAACTTACACCTGCTCCCGACCCAGTGTAAGAAAGTGTACACTGAGTACACTACACTAGCAAAAAGAACAGCCACCTCTGACGTCACACCGACAAAAAGAATAGCATTAGGGCAGAAAGTGTACACTGAGTACACTACACTCGACAAAAAGAACAGACCTAGTGTAAGGTGTATTACACTGAAAGTGTAAGCTACACTAAAGTGTTAGCTTAACCTAGCAAAACTGCCACCGTTGTCAGAAACTTCGAATCTACAACGAAGTGGAGTTTTTTGTCAAATTCGACAAGAAGTTAGTTAAATGGTTAAGGGCGATTCACTGCGGTCTCAGTGAACATATTGCGATGATCATCCATAAATTTCAATATTTTGGGTGGTTTCTATAAGAGTTCATTTAGAGTGGGAAGTAATGTCCAAATAACCTGAGTCTTCCGTGTATATCATAACATAAAACGCACTATATTATTTAAAGAAGAAAATAATAAAATGGAAAATGAAAGAGATTTCGATGAGCATTAAAAATAATTCACTGATACAACTGCGAACTCAATCCGGTCATTGTGTTCATGCAGTGTTTACTTGCGGTTTACAGCGTTTCATTGCATCTCGTTGCGACATTTTGACATTCTAATCCGACTGCGATTGTGTTCATTCTGTTCGGCTCTTTACAGTGCTCTGTAGTCCGAACACCCAGTGCAGCATTACCAGATCCAAAACACTCCCTACCTTTCAATTAAAGCAAACGGGATCGATATACACCTCAAGTTTGTTTACGTCAAAGCCGTCAAATGCTCGTTTGACATTGAATAGAGCGCGCTTACAAATAAAATTTCATTTCAAGCTTTTTTTAGTTAGTACCAAATGAAACCGCGGTGAAAAATAATCCAGAAGGTGAAATTTCGCAATCGCTTAAAAATGAAGGACATATCGATTGCTAAAGAAATCAAACTGCGCCCAAGCGAGACCGATGGAACGCCTTGTCTCGGTCGAATTAGCGTTCTGCCCGAGAACGACTACTCCGTAAATAATCTAGACATAATTTTCACTGTGATATCAATCGTATTTCGTATAGTTAGTATTGTCCTGAATGTGAGTCTAGCGTTCGAGTACTTTCGTACGAACCAATGGAACTACTTTGTGTGGACGACTTGTTGCATCGCGATCCCGATGGTCATCACGACCTTGCTGTGTGTTCACATGTTCGTTGTTTATTTCTGTCTTCATCAAGTTTTTGCTATTACATCATTGTGGCCGTCCGAGTATTTGATCTGACCTTGTTACTTCTTCCTTTTCAGTTATATGCAAGATCACAAGCGATCGAGTAGTAAAAACTGCCTGAAATTTGTTTGGTTCGTCATTTTGTGTCCATTTCTGTTCCGGTTAGTATTTCGACATTGCTGCAATTTAGTCCTGATTAATCTTGTATAATCGCCGTTACTTTCAGATACTACAAGTCGCTTCAGTATGCGGTATTTAGTAAAATTGCCGAGAGAAAAAAGGACCTAGTCAAACAGAAGCTGTAATGGCGCGCTCTTTGATTCGATCAATTTCGACTAACCACTTTAATTTTTTTAGATATTACAAGTACATGATTGAAGAGGACAGTGATGTTTCCCTGATCAGAATCTTTGAGTCATCGCTAGAAGCTGCGCCTCAGAAGATTCTGCAGATTTCCATTTACCTGGCAGGATCTGTGGAGATGTCTTGTAAGAATCTGCGTTTTCTTTCAAATTCCATTTCATTATTATGTTTCTTTTCCTGTTCAGGGCTGCAGTTTTTAACGATTTGCGGATGCTTTGCGAGCTTAACATGGTGCATCGTCGTTTACCATAAATACAATCGATATACCCAACCTGACAAGGAGAAAATATCACTGATTGGAATCATATTTCAAATTATTTGGCATTTTTGTATATATGGTAAGACTTTTATCATTTTCTTTTCTCTTTGAAGTTCTTTTATTAAGCTGGTGAAGTTGTTGTCTCGATTGCATTGCGTGTGCAATTGTACTTGAACTGTGCATTTATTACACTTGAGTAGCTTCACTAAACTCTATTTTCGCGCGAACAATGTGATCTTAGACGTACAACAAACAGCGATCAGAAAGTGTTTTTAACGTTACACATCAAAATTCACAAAAGTCAAATGTGGCGGTAGTTTAGCCACGGTCAGCTTTCTAAAATGATGTGATGTAATTTTAGTGATGCATGTGGCATAAGCGTAAGCGTCCTGGATCCGTTGGTTGAAGGTCGAGCAGGAGCAGCTTCCTCCTGATATCCGGCTATCTGCTGCGGTGGGGTGGGTTGGTCGATCATTAGGCCATCAATCCAAGGCTTGAACAACAAGAACATAAAAGGCTTACCGCGGGTGTATAAATTTGGGATATGAATTGAAAGGTCAAGAGAATGATGGATTATGCGGCCTCGCGACTTGTCAGAGCGCTTTCTTGTTTAGCGCTCTATAGAGCCCATATATGCCCTCCCTACCTAGTGTTGAGTCTCCCTTATGTGTAGAGTTCTTTTTAAAGAAAAGAAAAGTAGTTCAGAAGTGTGGAAAGAAAAAAAAGTTTTTGTTGTATTTTTGACAGTGAGTTTTTGGGGAATGAAAATTCTGGACGGGGTGCGATTTTTCTCACCGGAAAACGCGATTAATAGGATTAATACAAAATACGATTTTTTATTTATTTTTTTTCCGGGAAAATACCGCTGCGATAACTCGAAAGAAAGTGCAATTAGACGACAATTGATGTTCGATCCGATAGGTCACAAGCTTTGAAGCCCGCTTTGAGCGTCGTATCAAGCAATTTTTTTTGGACCCGCGTGCATCGAAAACTTCTCCGCTCGACGTCGAAACTTTGCTTATCACAAATTAGCCAGCGTTCACCGTACGAAATTAACGCGTAGTACCGTACGTTGTTTTTTTCTGCAAAATTTTCCATGGTCAAGAACTCGAACGGGATCGACCAGTTATTGCGGTGTTTATGTGAAAAATTGAGAAATTTGGCGAGTTATATTGACGACGTGCACAAGAAGTAAAAATATATTAAAAGAATAAATCACTCTCACTCACATAAAAAAAAGTTGAAATTAAAAAAAAAGATTCGACCTGACACATGACGGACGATAACGGTAAACAAATAATAAAATATAAAAAAGGTGAGAAAAATAAAAAAATTATTTTTTTTATTTGTATTATTTTTAAATTTGATTTTGCGTTCTATGCTTATTTAGCAACTGTACAGTAGAGATTAATCTCAATTATTTATTACAACCAAAATCGTTATATTTAACTTTGACTATGATTTAATATTTTAAACTAGTATTTCTTGTTTTGGTTAATATGGGAAATAATAACATTTTGTCTTATTATTTTATAATGATAGGCTAAAAGGCCCAGGTATAAACCCTTACGTGTAATTTCTGCCGACCATGAACCTCTTTATGTGACCACGACGGAAATTTTTCCTTATTTGGAATGTCGTGGCTGAGGCAGTAGCGGAAAATTCGCTTCTCGGTCTCTCATGACCAATTGGAAAAATAGCCCTAATTTTCATATCCAGATCAAGTCGGCGCGACAAATTTTTTGTTATGCGGGGCTGGGGTTTATGGTCTGATTTTATGGTCGAGTCACGTATCCACCACAGCCGCATATACCCAGGACGTCAGGAAATACGCCGCTCCCGCTCGAACCTCAGCCACCAATTAAGACGTAGGTGGAATTGGCTCACTGTTTTCTCGTACCTTTCCTTTCCTTTGGATATTTTAGGTTTTTCAAGTCAAAATATTCACTCCAAGGCCTTCGTGCACAACACGTAGGTTTATCGTAATCGTTTTACCGTTTTCCATTAGAAGAGGAAATATTCATTGTCTGTGAGATTGATCTGATTTGACTTGGGTCAGGTTTTTATATGAAGCGCTTTAAAACCAGGGGAAAGTGAGATACTAATAGTGGACAAGTATCAAATTGTTGTTGTTTTGCGTGTGAGTGAATGCGAGTCGTCTTGCTTCAACTCATTCGCTGCTTGTTATCTCCAGTATATATATCACTATGGGTCAGGTAATGTTTACAAGACCGTTTCCACTTATGTATCGCAAGTACCTTTGTGAGAGACCGAGAAGCGATGTGTTTGCACGGTTTCGTGACTAAATATCAAAACATGACAAGTCGTGAAGCCATGCGACCTATTGTATAATATTTCCCAAATTTCTAATCCCGGGGTATACCGGCGCGGAATAATTTTTTGTTGTGTAGGTATATGGTCTAATTTTCGAGCAACGTACCACTCACATCGGTAGCTAGCCCGGACGCCAGCAAATGCATCGGTTCCACTCGGATTTTAACCATCAGTTCGGACGTATTGGGATCTGGCACATAGAATCCTAGTACCTTACCTATTCATCAAATATTTTGTTTTTTTTAAGTTAAACAGAACTTTTGGCACGACTAGGTATACATTAAACAAGTTCCATACTTCCATAATTACTGCATAATATATCGCAATAAAAAGAGTCGATTCCAAGTTTTTAGAGCTCCAGTCACATTGTTTTGACCCACTACTGTACACATCAATTCGTTAACTTTTTATTGTGTAGATAGATATGCATAATGTGTTAAAGAGAATTTTGAAGGACTAAAAAAGAGTAACACTCCAACGCCTCTCGAAGTGTCTACTTGAGTTCTTTTACGGCACACGCTGGAGTTGCGAATTGCGATGCAACCTGATAAAAAGCACTCGAAGGCGAACACGTAAGTAAATTATCGCTTCCAGAAAAAAATGTTATAAAAGAATTTCAATTGTACATTAATAAATCTTCTATGATTTCTTAATAACAGGCTTGTTTTTGTACGAAAACAACAACAAAGCGCAAAGCGATAAGAGCAACCACACCACTTCTTGCAGTGGTGTAGCTATTCTGGCCCATGAAAAAGTCATAGCTCAATGCTATTAGCATGCACGACACGATTCGACTTAAGCTCGTTCTGAAAATGAAATTACGCCGCGTTTTCACTAGCGCGTATGCGTATATGGAAACAGCATATTCGTGTTAGTTCGCAGCTCTAGTCGAGAATCGCGTCGATGGCTGTGCTTGGACGCACATCAAAGTGGTACGCACCCCAGCGGAAAAAAAAAGATGCTGAAACATTCCGATTCACTGGATGGAAGCATTACGATACTATTCGTATTCGCACTGGGATTGAACTGAACCCCCTCCACTCAACCTTCGGGTTGATGGCGGTTTTTAGACGCACATCAAAGAGATTCGCATTGAACACGAACGTAGTGTTTCCACTATCGCCTATGCACTCGCGTCCAATGCACATGAATGCGATAGTAGAAACGCCGCATTACATTTGCATTGTACAAATTGATTACTGGTGCCTAACTTTAAGACTGTAATGCACATTAGATTCTCTTTTATTTTAACAAGCGTGCCTTTAAAATTGCTTTCAAAATTGTTATTTCTCTAGCGATGGAGAAATCATAGTATTTTGCCACAGCTTTATGTCTTTGTGATGTTCCGTTCGAATTCAGATCAACATCTTTAAGTAAAAATAAAATGTAATCGATTTTATGTTCGCTCCGTATTCTGTCACCGGTATTTTCGTAATTTATGCGCTTTATACAGGGTGTAACTAGTACTGAGGTTCAAACGAAAATGGGAGATAGAGGAACTTGTCCTGAGTAGAAAATCGTTCTACACATACTCCCGTTTTTGCACCGTTAAGGAGATAGCGCGATTTTAAGGACGAAGGATTTTCATCGTACCTGTGATCACTGTTTGATCCTTAACTCTCTAACTGCTGTACTTAGCGTAACGTAATAATTCTGGGCTCGTTGGAAAGGACACAAATTCTTCTTTCTAATTGCTATCAACTGTGTCAATCAGTGTTATACTTTTTGAGAAAAATTCATTTAAATGACACAAAAATAATAAAAAATTAAAAAAAAATACAAAAAAGTCCTGTTTTCTCCAAGAAGGACCTCATTAACCACCAAATTTTATTACATTTTCGGAAAGCCCATAAAATTTCACTATATGTTTGATAACAGAATTTCTTCATAGGTTGAATTGTAAAGGAGCGGGGCTAACAGTTATCAAGCACGTTCCTTTCAAGAGAAACTGGTTTGACACCCGTCATTCGCCGAAGGAGTATGATTAATAATAGTGAGGACGAAATAAAAGAGTTGAAGTATAGTTTATTACGTTTATTTAGTTTATTACGTTTACAAATAATTTTCAACATGTCCGCCGTTGTGGAGCAAGCAGAAGTGGTATCGCCGACGAATGGCATTGGTGGGGTTCACACGCAGTAGTTGGGCTCGTAACTGATCGCATGCTTCGGTGACACGGGAAATGAGCTGTTCTCGTGTATGAATTTCCTCTGCGTAGACGATGCTTTTCAAATACCCCCAGACATAAAAGTCCATGGGAGTTAAGTCGGGAGATCGTGGAGGCCATGCAATGGGACCGCCACGACCAATCCATCGATCCCGAAAATTCGCGTCGAGCCACCGACGGACATTAGCACCATAATACGCTGGCGCTCCATCGTGCTGGTACCAAAACCTGACCAGTACACGGAGTGGTATATCCTCTATGAGATCTGGTAAAGTTTCCTCCAAAAATTCGGCATAATTGGTGGAATTGAGAATTGGGGGAAGAAATACCGGACCGATGAAAGTTCTGCCGATGATGCCAGCCCAAACATTCACACTGAAGCGATGTTGATGGGACGTATTTCGGCTGGTATGGAGATTTTCACGTGCCCACACATGCATATTGTGGAAATTTTGTATGCCATCGCGGGTGAATTGCGATTCGTCGGTCCAGAGAATTCTTCCGAAAAACGCTGGATGTTCATCTGCTCGCAGTAACATGGTACGACAAAAGTCTCTCCGATGTTCACGATCACCGGGCAACAGTTGTTGCACCGGTGTATTGTGATAGGGATACAGTCCTTCTCCTTGCAGAATTCGGAACACTTGCATGTGGTTGATGCCTAATCGATGGCTGATGCGCCGGGTGCTTACCGTGGGGTCCCTAGCCGCGATGTGCAGTATGCGCTCCTCCGTGGCCACAGGTACCGAGTGTCGCCGTCCTGGATGTTGTGTCTTCACGAAGGTTCCGATAAATGCTGATGAACATCCGAGAATGGAGGTACCGAGATCTGTCCGGATACCGTTCCCGGTAAACTCTTTCGGCTCGCCTAGCATTCCCGTCGCACAACCCATACACGAAGTGCATGTCTGCCATTTCTTCCGTTGTAAAAAACCTCCTATTGCTTGCCATGTTGCTCGTAATGATGTCTATGACATTCTGTTTGCTGCTGCTTCCTCCCGATGCTTATATCGCAGAAAAATCTACGTAGGACGAAGTCATTCCTGTTCCTTAAGGGAGCAGGTAAACTCCACGCCCTACTCAAATGGATATTACTTAATTAACTTAAATGGTTGTTAGTTAATTTACTTAAATGGACGCTATCTAATTAGTTGTCATATTTTTACTTACCTGTTTTGCGGTAAATTCTATGTTTAGCAGTATTTCCAACTTGTGCAGGGAACTCACTTGTTGTTGCAAATATGAACAAATTCTGTTATCAAACGTATAGTGAAATTTTATGGGCTTTCCGAAAATGTAATAAAATTTGGTGGTTAATCAGGTCCTTCTTGGAGAAAACAGGACTTTTTTGTATTTTTTTTTTAATTTTTTATTATTTTTATGTCATTTAAATGAATTTTTCTCAAAAAGTATAACACTGATTGACACAGTTGATAGCAATTAGAAAGAAGAATTTGTGTCCTTTCCAATGAGCCCAGAATTATTACGCTACGCTAAGTACAGCAAAAGTTAGAGATCAAACAGTGATCACAGGTACGATGAAAGTCCTTCGTCCTTAAAATCGCGCTATCTCCTTAACGGTGCAAAAACGGGAGTATGTGTAGAACGGTTTTCTACTCAGGACAAGTTCCTCTATCTCCCATTTTCGTTTGAACCTCAGTACTAGTTACACCCTGTATAATGAAAACTGTGGGGCAGTGCCTGAAAATATAAATCAAATATTGAGTAAAAAAATATTAAATAGAAAAATTGTGTGTATACAATGTGTCTGCAAACTATTTACAATATCTGCTGAATATTACCTTCAAAATCATTCAACAGATTTTTAAAACAGATATTAAAATTACGTTGTGTACTCTTATTAAATAGAGCAACTCAAGCAAACTGCAAAATAAAATGTTTAAGGAACTGAATAACTAAAAATCGGGTACAAATTTATGTATTATGTACGTGAAAAGGGAAGATTCAGATCCTTCGGTCCCACAAGAGCTAATTACTACCGAATCCGTAGATCGACCCGAAAAGTAATTTTTAGTTCGTTCAGGGTCATGATAAAGAACTTTCGTATCAAATTTACTACTATTGCGCTGACCTCCGTGGCTAAAAAGATCGATCATAAAGCCTAATTGGTTTTTTTACGACACTCGCTGGAGTTGCGATGCGACCTGATAAAAAGCACTCGAAAGCGAACACGTAACTAAATTATGGCTTCCAGAATAAAATTTTATAAAAGAATTTCAATTGTACATTATTACAACATTATTATATTCTATGATTTTTTTTTAATAATAAAATATTAGCATGCACGACACCATCCCACTTAAAACTTCTTCTGAAAAAGAAATTACGTTTGCATTGTGCAAATTGATTACTGGTGCCCAATTTTAAGACTTTAATGCAGTTTAGATTCTCTTTTATTTTAATAAGACACGCTTATACACTTTAAAAGTGCTTTCAAAATTGTTATTTCTCTAACGAGGAGAAATTATAGTATTTTGTCATAGCTATATGTCCGCAGTTGTGACATAAAACTATAACTCTTATTTTAGAGTTTAGAGAACACTTAAGCGTTTTTGATCATCTCTTTCACAGTACTTTAGCAAAAAGAATGTTTCATATTGCTTAGAAACGCAAATAAGTTTTCCGGGTAAAAACACTGCTGTGTTTTATAAGTGTACGTTTCGTACTCAACTGCTTATTTCTATATTTTGTTCCACTTTAATGGCTTTTATTTTTTCTGTTTTAGTTTCCAGAATTTTATGCATCGCCACAGTAGCTAGTGTCTTTCCACTATGGACAATAACCGCATGTAGCCTGCATGCGTTACTTATGTGCCTGATAACATTATTCCACGAGCGACCATCATTTTGTTCAAATACGATATTCCATCGCGTCCTATTTGCCATGACAATTGGAATTGTGTTCATTTTTACTTATATTTCATTGAGGGAGGTCCGAACAAGGTATCGATACTTTTTGTATTATACGCTTTGTGCTATCGAGAATTTCGCATGTATCGTATTATTTTCGAAATATGCGGCAGTAAGTTTTCAGTCGAGTTTTTTTTTTTTACCGCTTTGTATTATATCGTTCTTTTCGTTCTTCATCGGTATTATTTTTATGATATTGTATTATACACGTTTTCATCCGAATGTTATTGCCAGAAATCTGCCAATAAATGCAAATTAATAATCGCAGCTATAGTTAATAAATTTTTATACGACTTTTGTCTTTTTGTACCTAATATACATTTATGATATATTTATAATGAGATTTACCGACCGAAATGTTACCTAATAAATGAAATGTGATCAATGATCAGTAACACAGAGGAAAAAGCTTTTTTATTTATAAACCTAGGACGATTTCTTTTCAGAGATGTGGCACTTTTAGATAAGGCCGCTACACAACTAGATAGCATAAATGAGAGCAATTCAATTTTAGAAATTAAAAAAATGATAATTAATTGGCTCAAGGGTTAGAAGAACTTTAAAATATGTTAAAGTTTTAGAAGGCGAAAGGCTGAATGGTAAATTTTGGGGCAACGACGGCTCTAGAATATAGCGCAGGGACAAAAGAGATGTGAGAACCTTTAAACTAAACACCGAAAAGAATTATGGACTTACTTCACCTGGCGGGGCGGTTATGTCCCTAGTTGACCATCTTCGTCGCATCCTGAAAAACTCAATCTTCGGTCACCTGGATTGGCGCAGATCCAAAAAATAAAATTCAGTTCAATAAATAATAATTTGTTATTTTCTGCATTATTGTATATTGCTTTTGGTCTTCATTTTATTTTTTTCTATTACATTACTTTACATTTATTCTATTGCATTTAACATTATGTCCTCAAACTGTAACGCCATGTGTCATGTGCATTCTGGGCTTGCCCGTAACTGATGGACTCCCTTATTTATAATCGGGCCACAACGTGAAAATAATACAATAAATTTATTAAAATTTCTAAAAATTGCAATACATACTTCTTAAGGGGGTCGGTGCAAAAAATATAAAAAAATTGATTTTTTTATTATTATTCTACACTCATTTCTGCACATCACACAAAAAACCGTACCTCTTTCGGGTAATGGGAAGTGACTCAAATTTTACTCTGAAGTGGGGGAAGTCGAATATGTCACTGCATGCACTTTTTTGTTTTTAGGCTCTCCTGAAAAGTAGTGCTTTTTCAACTTTCGGTACACGTTTCTCAGTAACCACACACAGTAGCGTCTTAATTTTTTTTTTCATTTTTTTGTGGTAATATTGACTAGCTTCATACATGAGCAAATTAATCAATTTTTTAATTTTTTCAAATATGAAAGAAGAAAAACAGTAAAAAATTTTATTCACTCCCTTTTTCTTAAATATCTCGACTTTTAGTGAAAATTTTTTAATTTACTCATGTACTAAGCTTTTAAATACACTAAACAATGAGTGTGCAAAATCTGACTGTTGTGAGTTAAATGGAAGCTGAAATTCAGGTACCGAAACATAAAGCGTTTCGCCATACAAAATGTATGGGCGCTAGAAATTTGCAACGACCCCCTTAAATCGGAATTACTTGAGTGTGCAACTTGTAATTTACAATTTAGTATGGGTTCTCCGTTTTTTTCTATTTCACTAAGATTTTCATAGGAAATACGATGCAGGACACGTACTATGATCGTAAGCACTTCATCGAAACTACGGGCCTATTACGAAACTCGAGTCGAGTGAGTAACTCGACTCATATTTGAACTCGACTCGAGCTAAAGTTGGTATTATGAAACTCGACACTTGGATAGTCACATCATTTCCAGCAGTCGAGTGAATTTAACATTTCTTTCAAGTAAGTACTCACACGATCCGCTCTCATTATACGCAGTTCTTTTTACTCACGCTTTTTTTTCGACTCAAAGTCGAGTGAAACTCGACAAGTAGGCACTCGTCGAGTTTCATAGTCGCAGAATGTGAGTTTTTTGGTCGAGTAGAGTTTCGTAATAGGCCCGTAAAGCTCCTGATCTTTCGAACCGAACTCTTAAGATCTGCCAGTTAGTCTCCTCTAGATCACAACAAAATGCTTAACTTTTCTTGCCATAAAATCAACAATTCAAACTATTGTCGACAGCACCATAAGAGAGAATTAAACAATTCTGGACCTTGGCAGCAATCAAATTGTACGGAACTAAAACCAAACTCCAAATCGAGGCTCTTTTTGAATTCGAGTCCCGATTATTCGTTGCCCTGTTGTCCAATCATTCATCCTTGGATATGTTTTATTCTGGTTTCTTTAAGAGGTGACCGTTTCAATGTCACTTTTGTCGTTTCACTGTTCAGTCCACCTACAAATACATCGTCGTTAGAAATCTCTATATATAAAAATGAATGTTTGTCTGTCTGTTTGTCCTGTATAGGCTCCTAAACCACTCATCCAATTGCGATGAAACTTTGGTGATTTGTTGAGGGTACGCCCTCAATGGTTTCTGCGTTAACAAAATTATTTAACAGTTGGTGGTTCGCGAGTTATTTCAACATTTGAGTGTTTTTCATATGATTTAGCGGCAGTTCGTTTTTGGTGTATTAGTTATGCCTATTCCTATTACTAAATGGTATAAGAGGATAGTGGATGGAAGGTGGAATATGGAGGATGGAAGATGGTGGATAGAGGATGGAGGATGGATGATGGAGTTTGGGGGATGGTAGATGGAGGATGGTGGATAGAGGATGGTGGATGGAGGATGGGAGATGGTGGGTGAAGGATGGTGGATAGAGGATGGAGGATAGAAGATGGAGGATGGTGGATAGAAGATGGTGGATGGAGAATGGAGGATGGTGATTTGTTGAGGGCACGTCCAAGATTGTTTCTGCGTTAACAAAATCATTTAACAATTGGTGATACGCGAGTTATTTCAACATTTGAGTGTTTTTCATATGATTTAGCGGCAGTTTGTTCGTTTTCGGTGTATTAGTTATGCGTTTCTATTACTAAATGGTAAAGGACTATGGATGGTGGATAGAAGATAGTGCATGGAGGATGGAAGATGGAGGATGGTGGATGATGGGTGGAGAATGGTGGATGGTGGATGGTGAATGGTGGATAGAGGATGGAGGATGGTGGATGGATGATGGTGGATAGAGGATGGTGGATTGGGGATGGAGGATAATGGATAGAGGATGGAGTAACGGGAGCAACGGAGCAACGAGAGAAATGGGAGTAACGGGAGAAATGGTAGCAACAGGAGTAACAGGAGCATCGTGAGAAACAGGAGCAACGGATCAACGGGCGAAATGGGAGCAACGGGAGAAACAGGAGCAATGGATCAACGGGAGAAACAGGAGCAATGGACCAACGGGAGAAACAGGAGCAATGGATCAACGGGAGAAACGGGAGCAACGGGAATAGCAGGAGCGATGGAACAACGTTAGCGAAGCGAGCGTAGCCGCGGTACGCGGCTAGTAAATAATAAAATGGTCTGAAAATCTTACAAGATACATCGAAAGCATTGGTTCACGGTCAAAACATAAGGTCGAGCCGTTCGTTAGTTTAGAGATTAATCTAAAATGGGAGTACATTCACTACAGAAACAGTAGGACACGAAGGATTTGTTTAAGAGAGAACGAGTAATTTTAAATTGAACAGAATCGACAGTTTCAATATTGAAAATGTAATACGAGAACTAAATAGTAGATCAATGTTCCAAATCACTATCGCTAAGTATTTATGTGTGATTTCCTTCTCATTATTTACATTTTTTAAGATATTAACGTTTTTTTATTATTTTATAACAACGTCGCCTTTAAACGTAACCAGCAGAGCAAATATGTTAAAGTTCAACCAATCATAATCAAACTTACTTCAAAACATTAAGAACAAGCTATTAAATAAATTTTAAAAACAATACTTTGTATTCCACAAAATTATATTTCGACATTGATACTTAATCCATGATAGTAATAAGACTATGTATTAATGCGTTGATTATCTCAATTTTTGAATAGTTTTTAAATCTTGAAATTGGTTTATATTAGTCAAATTATCCCACCATAACCTTAAACGGTATTGCAAAATTAAACGAAACCAAGGGGTTAGAGGTGCTCGCATATTAGCAATTTCATTGTCGAGATTTTCTCGCTTGATAAAACGTATCTCGCTAACTTCGTTCGGATTCGGATTCAGATCAACATCTTTATGTAAAAATAAAATGTGGTCGATTTCGTTTTCGCCCCATGTTCCGTCACCGATATCTTCGTACTGTATGCGCGTTACATAATGAAAGCTGTCGGGCTGTGCCTGAAAAAAGAAATCAAATATTGAGTAAATAAATAATATATATACATACATAATAAATAAAAAAAACAATTTTTTCGGATAGAGGGAATAGTAAATAGAAAAATTGTGTGTATCCAAGCCCATTCGGAAAGCAAAGAGGGTAATTGCAAATTAAAATCTCCGAAACGACTTTCGTTTGTGCTCGAAAATTTGAAAAACAAAAATTATAATTCACTTTAATGATTCAATTTAAATAAAAATCAATATTTTCATGCATATATCTGATGTTGATGACTTATTTTGAGTGGTGATTTCTGTACAGCTATTAAGCAGGGAATACTCAATATAACGGTTTTACCGACGTGTGTTGTTGCAATATCTGTCCAACGGTTGTATGCACGGTACACACGATGCGATTTGCTTACAATTTTCTTCCAACAAGATTTCATAGTTATTCCCAATACAGTTTTTGATAACACAGAAGGACTAAAAGTTTATGAATGAAATCGCTACAACAGTTGTATTCATGATAATACACTGTACAATATAGATACAACCTGTCGCTTGCGACCGCCGGTTTTCGGTTGAGAGCATACAACGGAGCGATATCGGCCCAACCGTTGTTTATAAGCGCATACACGATACAATCGTCGCATACAACGACGAATTGGGCCAACACTTGGTACAATCGTTGTATCGTGTATTCCCTGCTTAAGCCAGCCTAGATATTTTCACACACTCTACAGTACTAGTTCGGAAAATTAGTACGCGATGTAGCAACAGACCTCTTTCAATATTATAGAGTTATTTTTACTGTTACAAAAGTGATTCGTAAATTTTACAGTCATTGAGTTTATAAGTTATTGTGTATTCATAATTCAAATATTCAGTTTTTTGTTATTTATACTTTGCTTTGAGAAGAAGAATCACGATCTGACCGCATTGAATACAACCTTAAAAAATTTCCAAACAGAAACCCCAACTATTAATTCGCACAATTAGCGGCTGCTTAAATGCGTTGCTTACCTGCTCGTAGGGCACCCCAAGTTCATAATTGAGGCGACGTTGTGCTGCCTTCCGAATTCCAAAAGCGTTCGATTCAATACGCTCTTCCTCGATATCGTGGAGTGGATGGCTGCAACATGAATTCGTGTACGTATCGGGAAACGTAATCTAAGGAAATGAACAAAATTAGTCTAATAAATTTCTTGAATCCGAAAGCATTGAGTTTCACTACCTTATGAACGGAACGGCGCTGTACCAACAGTTCTCCCTTGGAATTAAATAAGAAAACACTAAAAGCTCGATGCAATTTCAATCGTCCTTCAGGACTGACTGTGTGGCAATCCTTCTTCGAACTGTACCCTGTAGGACGGTCTTTTTCGTCAACCAAAATGCAATTTTCCTTCATGGCTTCCTCCTGTAAAAGATCGTGCTTTTTCACTGCTGGCGCTTCCGACGACAACATTTTCACGGCTCCCGCATTTTTTCTCGCCGCAAAAATCAACGAATTGCTCCCGAATTTTGAGAACATGACACTTTATTATTTTTTATTTTCTAGAGTTCAATACGAGAACCGCACAAAACACGCAGAGCGCAATTAATCCATGAAACGCGAACTTCAAATGGCATCAACTTGAGAAGTTTCACTTCTATTTCTTAAGAAATTTTGACAGAAATGTTTGAGTCTGGCCTTAGTTAAATAAAGCAATAAACGGATAGGCGACCCCGGTGTAAAAGCATATTGTTTATATTGTTTCTTTATTTTGATTGGTTGCCATGGTTGTTTACTTATACGGCTTGAACCCTCGCTCCAGTGGCGTAACGAATTTACGTTTTCTTTGGACCAGGAATATTTTTAATTATTAAAATTGGACATCAAATTATTTAAAATTCTTTTAAATTCTAAAAATGAGTTCCATCGACTTTTACGTAAGAATTTAATTGACCGAATGGGCTTAAAAATAACAGACAACACCTGCATATGTGCTGTGCTGATCACTTACTCGAAAAAGATATATTAAGATCCTAAACATGGACCGTGCTTGGCGAGGAAACAATACCCATAGTTTCACTTCAGAGCATTTGCCTTCAGTAGTGGTAACTAATGTTTCCAATAATATGGTTGGTTGGTTTACGTGGTGGCCCGTCTGCCGAAAACAGGGCCCAATTAGCACAGGAAGAGCCGTTTTGATACCACAACTCGTTTAACCTGGTCGTTGAGAGCTAATGAAGTATATATATAGTTTTACAGAGACCTGGGTCTTGAATGGGTTATTATATCTATCCAGAGCTGTTCAAGAAGGTAATCAGTTTTCCTATCTTGTTTTTCGACATCAAATCGAGGTTATTGAAGAAGGGTTTGCCTAGTGCGCGAAGTCTGGCTCTAGCTAGGGCGGGACACTCGCAAAGAAGGTGAATAACAGTTTCCCTCTTATTTGCATCCCCACAACTGCGGCAATTGACGTTAAAGGGAATACCCAGTCTGGCCGCGTGGTCGCCCATCGGCCAGTGACCCGTGCTGACTGCCGTGACTCTGGAGACGTCCACACGGCTCCTGCTCCGGGAGTAGGATGGCCATATCTTCGTAGATATGACGCAGTTGGTCAGTCCTCTCCATCTGGAGTTCGCGTTTGTGAGAAAGTGGGTGGATATTTGGCGCTTAACAGTCCCTAGTGGGACCTGAACGGATTCTACGAGAGAGCCCTGAAGAGCAGAACCTTGCATAGCTAATTCATCTGCCCGCTCGTTACCCTCTATCTTGCTGTGGCCTGGGTCTCAAAGCAGAGTAACTTTGACTTAACTTCCTAAGTGGGCTAGCTCTTCTCGACACTGTTCGACGAGTTTAGAGGAGGTGGTAGCCGAATCTAAGGCCTTGATTGCGGCTTGGCTGTCAGAGAGGATTACAACATTTCTCTTTGGCGTAGCGTATTGCTGCAAAGTCCGACAGGCCTCCCGGATCTCCAGTATCTCCGCCTGGAAAACGCTGGCGTAGTCCGGTAAGTGGTAAGACCTTGCGATATAGTGTGTGTCTGAGAAAACTCCCGCTCCGACTCCACAGTTCATCTTTGAACCGTCAGTGTATATGACTGTGTCGAATTCATGTATAACTGAACCATTCTTCCATTCCGCCCTGGTTGGAAAACCCACAGCGAAATCCTTCTTGAAGGTCAGTCTCGGGATAATGTAGTCGGTCGGCGATTAAACTATTTCCGCTGGTAAGGATTCTAGAATGTTACTGTGACCGTAAGGTTTGCCATACCAGCACCCAGATTCCTTGAGTCTGACAGCGCTACACGACACAGTACTTCTGATATGTAAATCAATAGGTAATAAATGCAATAATACGTTCAAAGCATCCGTCGGACATGACCTCATTGCACCTGTAGTTCCGACAGCTGCAGTTCTCTGAACCTTGCTGAGTTTTGTTTATGTTGTAACTCTTACTCAACGCTGGCCACCAGGCAAGCGATCCGTAGGTAAGAATTGGACGTATTACGGCGGTGTACAACCACAGAACCGTTCTTGGTTTAAGTCCCCACTTTTTGCCGAAGGTTCGTTTGCAGGCATAAAAGGCGATACGTGCTTTCTCCGCCCGTTGTTCTATATTTAACTTCCAGCTGAGCTTCGTATCGAGCACAACTCCAAGATACTTCGCACTGGATGATAATGGTAGTTGATGGCCGTTTAGGCGAGGGAGGTTAAAGTCCGGTATTTTGGTTTTAGTGGTGAGGAGCATCAGTTCCGTTTTGTTCGGATTTACACCCAGGCCGCATTTCAATAATATAGTGAATGATGCCCGCTTTGCAAGGTCCTTCAATGTAATGTGTGTCTAGTAGCATTGCAGGCAGATATGTGCGCTTGATCACTCATTATTTATAAGACAAGGGCCTGCTACAAATTCCGTCCAAAACCGTTGCGTACATTGGTAAGACAACTGAAGAAGAATAACAACTGAAAAGAGATATTTATTAAAATATCCACCTCTAACGTCATTCCGCCAAAAAGAACAGAAAAGTGTACTCTTTCTACACCACTGTAGTTTGCATACACTATTGTACATAGTGTACCCAAAAAGAACAAACCTTTTACGTTTCTTTTTTTTGGCTACACTATCTACAACACTGACGCCTTTTAACGTTAAATTTAGACCAATCATAATCAAACTTATTTCCAAAAATTAAGAACAAGCTATTTAATAAATATTAAAAACAAGAATTTTTATTCCACATCCGATTCATTACAAAAAGCACCAGCAATCTAAATTTGTACATTATGTTACTTTTTTCGTGATAGTAATTAAACTGCATATTAGTGCGTTGATCATGTCAATTTATGAATAGTTTTCAAATCTTCAAATTTGTTCATATTATTCAAATTATCCCACCACAACCTCAAACGATTTTTCAATATTAAATGGAACCAAGGGGTTAGGGGTGCTCGCATATTAGCAATATCATTGTCGAGATTTCCGCGCTTGATAAAACGTATCTCACTAACTTCGTTCGGATTCGGATTCAGATCAACATCTTTATTTAAAAATAAAATGTAGTCGATTTCATGTTCGCCCCATGTTCCGTCACCGATATTTTCGTAATGTATGCGAGTTAAATAATGAAAGCTGTCGGGCTGTGCCTAAAAATAGAAATCAAATATTGAGTAAAAAAATATTAAAAAGAAAAATTGTTTGTATCCAATGTGTCTGCAAACTATTGTTGAGAGTAATGCTGTTATGACACTGGCTATTTCCTCGCTAGAAAAAAGTGCAATAATAGCCAATCGTGCGACAAGGCGAACAACATTAAAAGAAAGAGATACCGCTCCTTCCGACGCTGGCGGCATCTAGTAAACGAAATTAACAACTGGTTTGTTAAGAAAAATACCGGTTCTGGCGCGTTTCATAACATAACATGGCACTTTCCATAATTTATACGTACCGAACTGTCAAAAACAAGTCTGTAGCGGTTGGAAAATCAAGCCGCCAGTGGATTTTTCTTGGATTAACTGCTAGAATGTTGTGAAACACTGCTCGAATGCGCTTTGTTGCAGCTTTTTTTTTGACAGTTATGGATTGTTTTTTGACAGTTACTCATAGTTTTGCTGTTCGTACTGTCTCTCTCACACCAATGTCTAAATTGTATGTAAAAGTCTCTATCCCTCTCCATTTGGATTTTCTAGCCGCTTAAAAGCCGCAAAAATAGCCAGTGTCATAACAGCATTAGGAGTTCGCCGAGATTTCAAGTAAAACACAATTCGTTTAAAATCAATAGAAATAACAATGATCCATTATTCGCATTCAATAATCGCACTACTGGCAACGCTGCCTGACTTTATATACCACTTCACTGCTCGATCGCTGCTACCAATCCAAATCGTTTTACCGTAGTAGAAACTGTATCGTATGCAAGCTCTGAGACACTTATATACTACACGTGTTGAGTCGAAAGCTTTCGTGTGTGGAACTCGCCAGAAGTATCTCTGCATGCGAGAAGAGTCGAGAGATTTCCAGCCTGTTCCAGGTATTTGAAGGTTGTTGTTTTCTCATAAATGAATGATGTCATTCATAATTGAGTTGGACGGGTTGCCAGGGCAAGGATGAAACACTATTTACAATATCTGCTAAATATTGCCTTCAATATTATTCAATGCAGATTTCGTATCAAATTTACTATTGTGTTAACCTACGTGGCTTAAAAAAATTAAATCTTTCTCGATAATATTGATACAACACAAAAAGGGCGCAGCTTGATCACACCATTATACCACTTTTATGATAATATTTATTATTTTTAATTTGAATAGTATGTCCTTTCGTGATTATTTATAATAGATTAATCATTCCGTAAATAAAACATACTGCAGTCACGATCGGCTGCAAGCCAGTCGTATAATACTCTAGATGAGTACTGAACTCCGATTTATTTTACAAAGTAGAATTACGTGTATGCATGTTGTATGTCCTTTATTAAGGACTCCCATTTGATTGCTACTCAAAACTAAAAGACAATATTCAGTGTTTAATTTCATATCTTGAACTGGGTGAGTCACGGAAAAAAATTTTCCTTTTTGAAGGACTTTTACATAGAGGGTGCAGGAAGGGCTCACTCGATTTCTTACATATTTATCCTTTTCCTTGGAACCATTCAAAAATTAATGTGTACAAAATTTCAAATTCGTAGCTTGAAGCGTTCAAAAGTTATCGGAAAATATTTTTGAACACGTGTCTTAAGGATTTTTTGTATGGAAGGTACCAGAACGAGTAAAAGGATTTCGCTGACTAGTAAACTCGAACTTTGTTTTCACTCAAAACTAATTTGTACAAAATTCCGAATTCATAACTAAACGATTACTTGAGTTATAGTGAGTTCCGTAAATTAAGTGAAGACATTTTGACTGGATATTTGTATGGCAGCTACACGAAGGACTAATAAGATTTTTTTCATAATCATACATTTAGCTCCAACTATTGGAAAATTAACACATACAAAATTTCAAAGTCGTAGCTTAAACCCTTCTGAAGTTATCGGCCAATATTCTTGAACACGTGTTTTAAGGACATTTTGTATGGCAGCTACCCGAAGGAGTAGGACGATTTTGCCCGTTAACGAATTTAGCCTTACAAATTCAACCAAACATCCAGATTCAAAATTTCAAGATCCTAGGTGAAGGCGTTCTTGAGTTATCGTGCTAACGGACAGACAGACGGACGGACGTTAAGCGGATTTGGAGTTTTTGGCCACAAATAAACAAAAAATAATATATAACTTTTTTTCGTCTGAGGCGTTACAAACTTTTGGGCTGGATTAAACTTATAATACTCTATATGATTTCATCTAGAGTATACGAGTAAAAAGCAACAAAACTACTACTCGATACGACCCGATCATATTTTCCGGATGGTACTTTCGATTTTCTGCTGAGGAAGTGAATATCATATCCATGAACCATGCGAAATGAATGTGCGATGGATACCATCAATTTAGGCGGGCGCAATGGCACACTTGGCTCCCGTCACACACTCAGACTTTCATGTGCGTGTTACAGAAACTATAAGCAACCGTGTAATTCGAGGTACGCAAAAGTCACACCTTCTGCTTGCTGTTCCGCCACTTAGTTTCATTTATTGTTCTTGGTTCATGTTTCAGATAGATTTAGGTTTTTATTTATGATGAAATATTAATTGAGCAAGCATGATTACTCTATGTTGAAGGGAGGGAAGTAACAATTTAGAATTTAAAATTCCTGATCGGTATCACCGGCCGTGGTTACTCGTTTGGGATTCATGGATCATCGTGGCGAGGCATTTTAAAGAGATATGTGTTGGTTTGGACCAAACGGACGAGTGTGAAGCAAAGTTCATTCGGAAAGCGAATGCCTTTTCTATGTCTAAATCAATCATTCCCAATGATTTTTTTCTATCCAAGATCTTTTACCTAGTGTAACAGCTCTGTATAATTGATGCGTCGTTGAAAAGTCTGGCCTCCAAATTGGAGGTCCGGTATTATGGGGGAGTTGCTTACAACTTTATTAATTCGATTCAAGTTTATTTTTTCGAATATTTTGCTTAGTACCGGCAGTAAACTGATTGGTCTGTAGTTGAAAAGTAGAGAAGGATATTTACCCGGCTTGATGATTGGAATTACGATTCCAGATTTCCATTGAGAGGGGAAATAATTTAATTTTAGACACGAGTTATATAAGGTGTTTTTTTAGAGGTATAGTTTTTTCAGTAGATACCTGTCAAACTTGACTAGTGCCTTTTACATTTTTCTTCAGTACGTTTTGGCAAATCATGGTGTGGAAATTTATTTTCGAAGTTTGCGTTCTTTACGGCAAACTCACAGATCGCTGCGTCAATTATATGGTCAACATGGTGCATTTATCAATGCCAACAATCTAAAGATGAAATGGTTCCAACAAGACGGTGCAACATTCCACACAGCGCGTGCAACCATGACTTTATTGCAAGAGACATTTGGTGAAAAATCATCTCAAGAACTGGACCTGTCAATTGGCCACCTAGATCGTGTGATTTGACACCATTGGTTTACTTTTTGTGGGGTTACATCAAATCCTTGGTCTATGCTGATAAGCCAGCAACGATTCAACATTTAGAAGCCAACATTCGACGGGTTATTGATGAGATAAGGCCAGAAATGCTCGAAAAAGTGACCAAAAATTGGACTGATCGGATGGTGTTCATTAGACACAGTCGCGGTGGTCATATGCCCAAAATTGTTTTTAAAAATTAAATGCGATAAAATAATCTTTTCAATAAAAAAAAAATTTTACCATTTGGTAAATTACGTATGTCTTTTTTTTCAAAAAAGAAATACTATACTTCTAAAAAAACACCCTATATAAGTTAAAGAATACTGTAGTCTTTTTTGGAATATGTTTTAAGATAACATTTAGTATTAAATCATTTCCAGGAGCTTTATTGTATCTTAACTTTTTTTAAATTTGTCTTAATTCCCTAGGCGAGAATAAATCATGACTTGTAAATTCAGTTTGTAGGTGAGGAATGGTTTCAACAACGTCTGTAAAACAATTTCAGTAACAAGATTACCTAGATTATCGGCAGTCGATGGGCGGATGAGAAGGTGCCGCTTAACATCGCCATTTACTGTGTATTGCAGAGTGTTGGTTGTGTCGTTTAGTGGAGGAATCGGCGTTTTTTAGTTTTTTGGAAGTTTTATTAAATTTCCAAATTTTGTTACAAAGATTTGCAATGCTTACAAAGATTTCCAATGCTGTTCCATTTGTTGTTGCGACAAGTAGTTTGGATTGGTTTAGTTTACTATTGTCTTTAATCCCGGATTTCTGGTTCTTTGCCAATGAATTCAATTATCTTTTTAGTAAATCGCGTGGCTATATTAGTTGCGTTCCTAACTTCATATAAGAGTGTTGCTATCATATGGTCGACTTCATCGGTCCTTGCGACAGGCTATAAGTTAAGAATGGCAGTAAGCAGTTTACAAAATCTTCGCCAATTCGTTCGTTTGTAATCTGGTTATTCAACGTCATTTGCCGAGGTTGGGGTTTCTTTTTCGATACAAAAAGAACAGGTAAGTTTGGAGAGGAGAGAGCACTTGTGGTTATGGGTTACAAGGTGGGAATACTACCGTCGATTAAAACAGGGTCAAGGGATGAGTCGGTGCTCCTAAGGCTGAGATAAGTCGGTTCGAAACGAATTTTTCCGGCTTTTTACCCTGTGGCACAGTTCTAATCTATGCTTGGCGTTAAAATCTCTACACGTTATAAATGGTTGTTTAAGCCTGGTAATTATTTTTGATAATATTTATTAGTAATTTGTCTGAGTTTAGATTCGTTCCTGGAAAGTATGCAGTGATTATTGTAATATTAAGGCTATCTAGCTTAATGGCCAAAGTTTCTCTTATTTTTGTGTTAAGATTGGACAATAGCGTGTGTTTAAGATTGTTTCTGATAATGCATACTGCATACAATAAAAATATTATCTTGCAATATAGAAAGAAAATATTTATCGAAGAGAGTGCTAGAAGACTTGTCGTTTGTGTTCCAAAATTTAAAAAAAAATATATAATTCACAGTAATGATTCAATTTAAATAAAAATCAATATATTCATACATAGGTATATATATCCGATGTTGACGATTTATTTTGAGTACTGGTTCGGAAAATTTGTACGCCAACAAACGTAATGTAGCTGGAAAGTACGCAAACAGACCTCCTTAAATATTACAGAATTATTTTTACTGTTACAAAAGTGTTTTGTCCGAGGGTAAAGCGTTCAAGAAGATTTTACGATCATTGAGTTTACAACTTATTCATAATTTAAATATTCAGTCTTTTGTTATTTAATATTTCGCTTTGAGAAGTCGGAACAATAGCGTGCGGACTAACCGCGATCTGATCACATTGAATACAACCATAAAAAATTTCCAAACAGAAAACTCAAGCAATGCGTTGCTTACCTGCTCGTAGGGCACCCCAAGTTCATAATTGAGGCGACGTTGTGCTGCCTTCCGAATTCCAAAAGCGTTCGATTCAATACGCTCTTCCTCGATATCGTGGAGTGGATGGCTGCAACATGCATTTGTGTACGTATCGGGAAACGTAATCTAAGGAAATGAACAAAATTAGTCTTATAAATTTCTTGAATCCGAAAGCGTTGAGTTTCACTTACCTTATGAACGGAACGGCGCTGTACCAACATTTCTCCCTTGGAATTAAACAAGAAAACACTAAAAGCTCGATGCAATTTTAATCGCCCTTGAGGACTGACCCTGTGACAATCCTTCTTCGAGCCGTAGCCCGTAGGACGGTCTTTTTCGTCAACCAAAATGCAATTTTCCTTCATGGCTTCCTCCTGTAAAAGATCGTGCTTTTTCACTGCTGGCGCTTCCGACGACAACATTTTCACGGCTCCCGCATTTTTTCTCGCCGCAAAAATCAACGAATTGCTCCCGAATTTCGAGAACATGACACTTTTTATTATTTTCTAGAGTTTAATGCGAGAATCGAACAAAATACGCTGAACGCAATCCGCGAAACGCGAACTTCAAATGTAATCAACTTGAGAAGTTCCACCTCTATTTCTTAAGAAATTTTGACAGAAAAGTTTGTGTTTGTCCGTCAAGTGCCGCGGGGTGGAATGAAGCTGAGCTGTTCATTTTAAAACACACGTTCCACATTCTACTTCCCAGTAAGTAAAGTGTATGCACAGAAATTTGCGTTCATGACAATCACAAGGCCCATTTTGTGCTACGCTTCTCCGGCATGGGGCCATGTGGCCCAATGTCATATTCCGCGATTACAGGTAAAGCAGAACCGATGCCTCAGAGCCGCAATGAGCGCGCCGTCGTACGTCACGAATAACCAGCTACATCGGGAAGCGAATCTTCCATCTATTCGGGAATTCTTAATGTTGTTATGACACTGGTTATTTTTGACGCTTTAAAGCGGCTAGAAAAACCAAATGAAGAGAGATAGAAACTTTAACATACAATTTAGACATTGGTGTGAGAGAGACAGTCCGAACAGCTAACCTAGTTGGTCGCGAGTCTCTTTCGAGACGTTGTCTTTATGGTTTGAGCATAGTGCTTGTCTTTGTTTATCACTAGATAGAAAGAGATAGCAAGAAAACCATATACCCCTACTACGATCTATTTGAAGTGGACAAAACAGCCACATTGCATCGAACGCTACTTATCCTATGAAAGTGAAATGCGCGAAAAGTGACCATTTTAGTTTTCTTCTAAAGTGCGGGTGTAATAACAACGACTCAAGTGTGATTTGAAGTGATTTCAAATAATGGGATGTATCACTACATTATTTGTTTTTTGTATTTATTATATTGCAGTAAGTTAACTTCGACCGTGTCTCTACACGTTTCATTTGATAATCCCCTTTCTTATTTCCAGCCGATGTCAATCTACGCGAAACATTTTTTATCGACTTGACGAAGTACGCGCTTATTTTAATCAGAAATACATATCTATAAATTTGTTGAATGTCTGGGGTACCACAAATGTTGTTACAAGGGCTTCTCCTTGTATTCTTACGAAAAGTTCTACGAGTAAGTCACTCTACGTTCAGTGTGGAATCAATATCTTTATTATAAAAGCTTAGACTTAAATACAATTTAGAGCTGCATACATGACATGCTAGCCCATATTTCATGTTTACAATTTGGACATAATAACAATGTACGGAGGTAGCAAAATAAATTTACGGAAATGAAATGAGTTGCATTTTATGCTTATGAAACTTAAGAATTATGTTAAGCGCATAAAAACTAGGGCATAAGCATAAAATGCCAATATGTTAAATAATGCCAAGTGCATTGGATTAAGCAATTAATTTTGGATTTGATGTGAAGCATCAACATTCTCCCGCGCCTTGAAATTATCTACTTGGAAAGAAAAGTCCGTACTAGTTTCAATCGTAGCTCTTGGTGCAGGTATTGGCGCAATTGTCTTCGTTCTGCATCTGGTCCATCCGAGATATCCCATTAATGCTATTAATAGAATAAGCGCGACATATGCGATCGAAAATTGGTGAATTTCTTGGATGGGGTCTTCTAGAGGTGTAGCTTCATTAAGCTTGAGCCGCGTTATTTGCTTCTGGAGTGCAGCGATGGCCTTTCCTTCTGACTGAAATTTTGTACGATCTTTCTCTGGTGATGTGAAGATGCTTGTAGAGAAGTTGAAATTGTGGCTAGACACTGTAATAGCGGTTGAATTTAATCGTGTAGTCACAGTGTTTCTTGACGATATAGTAAGATGATCGTCTTTTATGATGCAGTTGCTGTCGAGAACGATAATACCGGAGTTGACAAGAACGGTTTGAGTTAATCTCGCATTGCAGACGATGTTGACTGTGGTCTTCGAGTTGACCGAGTAGATCCAATTGTTTGGGCTATGAAGCGGGGTCCATCTTCGCAGGTCATCCGTAACTATTGATCTGCAACCGCTTGTTGAGAAGTCTTCATGATTTAAAAGATTGATCTCGCATCGACTTTGGTTGGAACCTTTATGATAAATGGGATGTGCTTGCCTGCAAAAATATTCGCCATTGAAAAGTTGTGTGCATTTGTTGAACTCTGAGTGTGTGATAGGCAAATATTGATCCCTGTGTGGATTAATCACCAATATTTCTGTAGTTTGAGCTATGTGAAAGTTGGTGTTGTTTATGTACATCGGCACCGGAATTACTTGCAATGTGTCAAAACGCTCGTTAGCGAGTAGCGGAATTTTAATTTCAGCTATAATATATTCTTCTGTTGCACGCCCTTGAAGCGTCATTAAACGGAAAAGCTGCAATAGATCTATGTGGTTCTCATACTCAGGCAGTCGTCTTGCAAGGGGCAAATGAGGCCGAATTTTGTGCATTCCGGACTCTAATTGCTCAGGCGTTATGAGTAGAGGACTGATTCGTCCGTGATGAATGTTGGTTAATACATCTAGTAAGGTAGACTGGATATCCTGGTAGTTCTGTAAGATCAAAGAAAGATGAACAGATGAGGACGTAGTCAAATGCTTTAGCTCGTCTGACACCACTTTGTTCCACAGCGCATCTATCGCTAGATTCAGGTGGGAAAATTGTTCCTTTATATTTTCCTCGCTTTTTTTAAATATGTTCGCTGTTGATTCGATTATGAGGGTCTGTGAAGCCATCATATCCTTGAGATGATTGTTATTGTCCTGCATAGCCTTAATTTTCCGGACTAATTCCTTAGCATAGTCCTGGTCCAGTAGCCCGAACAGTGAGTTGGAGATACTGCCAATAATTTCAAGTGGAGCTCGTCGCTTTCGAATCTTTTGGTCGCTGCTGATCAGTAGGCTGTTGAGTTCCTGTATTTGTTTAAATTTCTGCTGAAGTTGGTCTGAAATCGCCGTACAATAATTGTCACTTTCGGGGCGTTTGCAAAGTAAACCTAAATTTGTGATTTCTGTAGCAAGGTCTTTACCCTCCTGCCAATAGGACCGCATATTGTAGTAGACGATTATCTTCCATTCATCTGAGATAATGTTTGTTCTCCCGATATTTTCAAAATAAAGCCCAGGCGGGGATTGAAATGGAAAGAGCTGGATTGCTTTCGATAAAACTGGAAATGTTAACACGAAAAGCATTAAGTTGATTGTATTTAAAGAACCACCGCGGCGACGTCGCTTTTTGGGCGCAGAATCAGATGGCAATGTTGAGCTGCAATGTTTTTCTGTCGTACCTGATCTGACTGGTTTATTCTCTTCGTTTGTTATGTTTAAAGAATTATTGTGGGGATCCATTGGTAATGGACATAACCGATGTATTGGTCTGCGATAGATCCCTCCTGCTGTTTTGACGTCTGCTACTCGGACAAGCTTGTCTTCCCCTTCAATCGCCGTAATAACTCGGCCCATGTGCCATTTCAAAGGGGGAAGATTATCCTCCTTGATTAGCACCAACGTTCCCGGTGAGATGTTAGGAGAAGAGTGAGTCCATTTTGTCCTACGTTGAAGCTCGCATAAGTACTCCTTTGTCCATCGTTTCCAAAACTCCGTCTTGACGTATTGAACCAATCTCCAGCGTGTCAGAAGATTTGGGCGATCCGTCGAGATGCTGACTTCAGGCGCGCTGGTCAGTGCCTCACCAATAAGAAAATGACCTGGAGTGAGCACAGCTAGGTCATTTGGGTCTGCTGACAAAGGAGTTAACGGTCTCGAATTGAGTATGGCCTCAATTTCTATTATAGCTGTCTCTAGCTCTTCGTACGTTAGAGATACTGGATGAATAGTTTTATATAAGAGCTGCTTTGCCGATTTTACCGCAGCTTCCCACAGACCACCAAAGTGCGGCGATCGTGGTGGAATAAAATGGAAGTCAGTGCCTCTTGAAAGACAAAGTGACGTTAACTCTCCTTGAAACTCCTTTGTCTGCAACATCTTCTTGACTTCTTCTAGTTGGTTGTAAGCTCCCAGAAAATTAGTTGCATTGTCGCAATAGATGCTCCTTGAACTTCCTCGTCGAGCAAAAAAGCGCTTTAAGGCTCCCAAAAAACTACTTGAACTTAAATCGGAAACGACTTCCAGATGCACTGCTTTCGTGGCAAAACAGACAAAGACCGCAATGTAAGCCTTTTGTGGTCGCTTTCCACGAACTTTAAAATGAATCCAGATCGGTCCACAAAAATCGACTCCAGAGTGTAAAAATGGCCGACTTTGTTGAATCCTAGGTCCAGGTAGATTTCCCATGAGTTGGGAGCTTAACATCGGCTTAGCTTTGAAACACCGTACGCATTTCTGTACTACTGACCGGACCAAAAGCTTCCCTTGTAGTGGCCAGAAACGTTGTCGAACAATTGCTAACAGGGCCTGTGGCCCTGCATGACAATTATTTTTATGCATGTCAGCTACCAACAGCTGAACTAGTGGATGATTCTTTGGTAGAAGCATCGGATGTTTGGCGTCGTAAGATATGCTCGCTGCTTGAAGCCTTCCGCCCACTCTTATAACTTTATTGTCGTCAATAAACGGTGTCAGGCTTATAATGCTGTTGTTCCTACCTAATTGATTTCCTTTAGTAAGCTCCTTTAACTCCTCGGCAAAGCTCTGAGCTTGAATATGGCGCACAATTATGAATAAAGCTTCATTGATTTCTTCAATTGCCAGGGGTTCGCTTAGAAGTCGACTATTTCGCAGATTTCTCGTGAATCTGTAAATGTAGGCTACAACGCGAAGCAGGTGTTTGAAAGAGTTTCGATGGTCAATAGTGTCAACGAAATGAGACTCATGGTGAACTGTAAGCAACGATATGCGTTGTCTCAATTCAGGCTGATCACATTCCATTATAGCTTCTTCTGAGGGCCACTCGAAAGGGGATTTCATTAAAAACTCAGGCCCGGAAAGCCATAAATCTGACTGCATCAACTTACTCGGTGTCATTCCTCTGGATACTAGGTCTGCAGGATTGAGGCTGGTGTTCACATACCTCCAATGACTTCTCACACTTGATCTTTGAATTGAAGCTATTCTGTTTGCCACAAACGTCTTGTATGATGACGACTCTGCACTTATCCAGCTGAGAACTATCTTGGAGTCACACCAATAAAATATTTGCTCATCAGCAAGCTCCAGTGTTTGTTTGACTCTATTGGTTATTTTAGCTAACATTTGCGCCGCGCAAAGCTCTAAGCGCGGCAAGGTGACTGATTTAGTTGGTGCAACCTTAGATGCTGCACATAGTAGCCTAACAGCCGTTTTTGCACTGGTGTCGGTTGATCGTAGGTAAATAGCTACGCCGTATGCCTTTTCCGATGCATCGGAGAAGCCGTGGATCTGCAGTAACGCCTTTGCTGTTGTCACGCAAGCTTGTCTGGGTATCCTCAATTTATTTAGCATTGGAAGCTCATCCCTGAATCTCATCCAGCGTGTGTGGAGCTCCTCTGGAAGTGCTGCATCCCAGTCGAGTTTCAGCTTCCATAAATGCTGAAGAAATATCTTGGCGTGAACTATTACAGGGTTGATGAGACCAAGTGGATCGAAAATATGTGCAATGTCTGAAAGAATAGATCGCTTCGTTACTTTTTTAGTGCTCGACCAGTTCGTTTGGATCGAAAATTGGTCCGACTTAGGTATCCAAGTTATGCCCAGTGTTTTGATGCCTATATCGTCTTTGTCATCTAGGTCTAACTTTAGTTCGATATTTTCATCGGGTATGGTGGCCAACAACAGCGGGCTGTTAGAGCACCATTTTCGAAGATTAAACCCTGCAGATCGTAGATGTCCCTTCAATTGTGACTGCAGTTGAAGAGCTTCAGTCAAATCGTTACTGCCGGTCATAACATCATCCATGTAAAAGTCTCGGGCAATTACCTTTGATGTTAAAGGATGTACGCTGGCTGCCGTCTCGGATAGGTTTAGTAGACATCTTGTTGCGAGAAAGGAAGCTGGTGTAGTGCCGTATGTTAATGTTTTGAGCCTATAAAACATCAACTTGCTGCTGCTGTCGGGTCGGTATACTATTAGCTGGTAATTTTGATCCCTGGAGTCTACCAGTATTTGGCGGTACATTTTTTCGATATCCGCAGTGAACACGTATTTGTGTAAACGAAAACGTGTTAATATCGAAAACAAATCCTCTTGTATTGCCGGTCCCTTATAGAGGATGTCATTGAGTGAAATGTTGCTCGCTGATTTGCAGGATGCGTCAAATACTACTCGAAGCTTAGTAGTGGTACTATTCGGCTTAAGCACGCAGTGATGAGGAATACAATAGTGGGATTCCATTACCTCCGTTTCCTCCACCTTCTCCATGTGGTTTAATGCTAAATATTCAGCCATGAAATCCGTGTATTGGGACCTCAATGCTTCGTCCTTCATCATCCTTCTTTCTAAGGATAGGAACCTGCGAATCGCGATGTCTTTAGATTGACCCAACACTGCGGGGTTTTTGCTAAAGGGCAGCTTGACGATAAATCGACCAGATTGGTCACGTGAAGTTGATTCATTAAAGAATTCTTCGCAGTACTGTTCTGATTGTGTTCGTGTTTGAATTGGATTACAGACCTGCTCTAAATCCCATATTCGTTGAATATCTGCATAGGTGTCGCCTTCAATATTCATTCCACAAAATGCACTTGTGGCTTTATTCTTTGAAATCTTACCCAGGACGACCCATCCAAATGTTGTATTTTGAAGGGTGGGTAGTGATTTGTCGATCTGAATTTGTCCCACGGACATGAGCTCTGAATAATGCTCTGCTCCAATCAGCAAATCAATTTTTCCGGGTTTGTTGAAACTCGGATCCGCAAGTTTGATGTTGGATGGCAGGCGCCAATGCTTAACGTCTATCATCTGAGCTGGTTGAGCACTCGTTATTTTTGGTAAAATAACCGCCTCCAAGCCTACAGCAAATTTGTTGAATCTAGACTGGATTGTTGTGTGCAGACGCTGTTGCGCCTTATGTTCTCGGCTTCCAATACCGGTAATAACTGTGTTGCAGTGCGTGTACCGAAGATGAAGCTGCTTTGCTAATTCGGCTGAAATAAAATTAAGCTGTGAACCAGAGTCGAGAAGCGCACGACACTCTATAAGATTGTCGTGATTGTCTTTTATATGTATAATTGCAGTAGCAAGGAATACATAATTTGAGCGGCAATCTTCCTCCACTCCGGATGTAAGTGCGATTGATGCTGGAACGAATGGATCATCAGTTTTCTTTGTATGAGCAGCTACTTGACTGCCTTTATTCTCCTCATGTAGGAGCGTGTTGTGCTTCTTGTTACACTTCCTGCAGCCTCCCAATGAGCATTGATTGAGGAAATGTCCATGCTGTAAGCAATTTATACACAGTTTATGACTTCTTACCGCTTGATTACGCGCCTTGATGTCAAATTTTAAAAATTTTGGACAAGCATACACTGCGTGCGAAAGTTTGCAAATCGGACAAGTTGATGAGTCTGATGCGACTAGTGCTGCACTCTTCGAACGAGTCTCTGCTTGAGATCGTTGTCCAGAAGCTCTTCCCAAAGTCTGCAGAGAATGGAAACGCGCTTCCAAGAAGTTTAGCAGCTCTTGAATACCTTGTACTTGCTTTGGATGCTCCAAAGCTTGCTCATACAAGGCGTGCGTTGATCTATCCAATTTTTTCGTTGTCACATGAGTGAGGAATGCATCCCACGACTTAGTAGAAATACCAAGGTCTTCCAATCCTAAGATGCACTCCTTCGTGACATCATGTAATGCCTTGATACCGGAAACAGAATCGAGCTGAACTATTGGTTGACCCAACAGTCGGTTGAGAATTGTAGTCACCGTCATACGCTGATTGTCATAACGATCTACTAGAGTATCCCAAGCCGAATTGTAGCTGGCGTCTGTTACAGGAAAATGCTGGACTAACCGTTTGGCCTCTCCCGACAAGTTAGCCATCAAATAAAACATTTTTTCTGTTTTATTTATCTGCTGCTCATGAATAAGCTTTCGGTATAAACCAGAAAATGATTTCCACTCCAGATAATTACCATCAAATACTGGTAATGTGATACGTGGCAGCTTCACTGAAGATGAACCAGAGTGTTGATTCACTTGTGATGGTAAAACGCTCTGAAGTAATTCTCTTAACTTAATGATTAAGTCCTGAGCAACTTCCTCTATGTCACAAATGTCGTCGATCTTATAGTCGTACTCGTCAGGAGTACTGCAGATGGACCATATCGCCTGATTTAACGACATGATCTCGTCCAAATATTTATTTACCGCATCGATCTTTACCTGATAAAAAATAGATGACTGTGGTGAGCCCAATCTACCTCCAATATCGGTCAGCAATCGTTTTAACACGTTCATCAGTGCGTGTTGTCGTCGGATGAGAGCAGTAACCTGGGACGCCTGTGGGTTTGCATCGTCGTCTGGCCGTCTTCTTGCCGTTGAGGCGCCCAATCCAGATGAAGTTCCTTGTTCAACGGGAATAAGCGGTTTGTCGACTAACTTACCGAATTTTTCCGTTATCAAGCCTTTGATATCTACCCTTAGTTTGCTGCAGCCATCCCTGACCCTTTCAAAGTACTGACTTATAAAGTACTCTGAGTCGTCAGGTCCGATGATGTGTAGGCCTCGATGTCCCCGCTCGAAGGTGTTCCATAGCCCATCCAATCTTTCCAGTTTAGAATTCAGGTAACTTTCGGTCTTCCTATCAGCAGAGTCCTTTCCGAAATTTATGATGAGCCTCTCGATCTCCTTTCCCAACTGTTGTTGTTCGCTGATAAGGTGCTCCATTGTATTAGTTTATAGTTGTCACGGTCGCCAAATGTTGTTACAAGGGCTTCTCCTTGTATTCTTACGAAAAGTTCTACGAGTAAGTCACTCTACGTTCAGTGTGGAATCAATATCTTTATTATAAAAGCTTAGACTTAAATACAATTTAGAGCTGCATACATGACATGCTAGCCCATATTTCATGTTTACAATTTGGACATAATAACAATGTACGGAGGTAGCAAAATAAATTTACGGAAATGAAATGAGTTGCATTTTATGCTTATGAAACTTAAGAATTATGTTAAGCGCATAAAAACTAGGGCATAAGCATAAAATGCCAATATGTTAAATAATGCCAAGTGCATTGGATTAAGCAATTAATTTTGGATTTGATGTGAAGCATCAACACGGTGTGTAGTAGGTAATAAACAGTACATTAAATATAGTTTTTCTTTCTTTTATTTTGAATCAAGTATGACCTCAAAGCTAAATCCACAACGATAATCGCAACATAACGCTCCATCGTTGTTATGCTCTGCTCTCTGCGTCTGCACCGCCGGTATTTTCTCGTGCGCGTTGCGACCAAATCAAAGTAATGAGGTCAACGGACAAGCATTTTACAATCTATCAATGCGGGTTCGTTGAATAAGATAGAAGACGCAAGAAAATCAGTCATGCTCACTCCCCTCTCCACTCCGCAATGAAAATTGAAAACGCAAGAAATTCATTCATAGCTCAATCGTTTCTGCGCTCTATACCCCGCAAAGAACATTGAAAAGACAGACGAGACAAGAAAAGAATGATGTGTGGAAAGCAACAGCACAAAGCTCTCGAATCGGAACATGCAACGCCATCTTTTGAGCTGAGGTGAAGTTATTCGTGATACTACTATAAGATATAAATACAATGCTATCACGACATTCGCAGACATGTCTTCGAGATTTCGGGGTGCATTTGTCTCGATACCGTGTATTTTTCCCATAAGGCGTCTCGAAGAAATCTCGCAGACAGGCCGACAAGTCTTCGAGAAATCTGCGAGATTCTCGCAGACGCGACCAACTGGGAAAATGTGAGTAACTGTCAAAAAAAAGCCGGAACATAGCGCAATCTGTCATGCTGTTATGACACTGGCTAGTTCTCAAGTGCAATAAAAGCACTGATATATAATATATGGATACCTCATCGGCTCATTTCCCTATTGACGAATATACCATGTGCTCTGGTGGCAAATTTCGGAACCCTATAAGATAGACAGAAACTTACAGTTGCATGTGATTTTCATACAAAATAGAGATTGAGCTCGAATAAAAGTGTTTTACTCCAAAATATCGTTTAAAGTGAATTTAAATGAACCTCATAATTAAATAAAAAGGACAAACGTATCATAACATATCAAAAACAAAATTTATTTTTTTCAGAAACCAATTTCAAGAACCAAAATGAAAGAAAAATGTAACGAAAAGACGGGTTATGTTCCTTTTAAATAATTTAAAAATTATTCCATATTTCTTTTTCTCGGAATATTCAACATTTGTGAAGTTATTTCGAAGTTTATACCGCCCGTTCATAAAGAAAAATTGTTCATATTCTGACTTCGTTGTGCGGGTTTGAGTCTAATATTTTCGGAATGTAGAACCGGAAATGAATACCTAACTATCAACCGCACCGATAGTCATCAATTTGTATTATGACTTTCATAATGAAATTAAGAAAGAATCGAAAACTTCCCGAGCTCCAAATCACAAAATTACACACGAACCGCCATATAACAACAGTCAGTTGACAAAAATTTGTCTATCTTAAAGGGTTGTTTTTTTGCCACCAGGTGAAGATTTCCAACTTTACCATTCGTCAATACGATATGGCATATTGAAATAGCCGACGAAATCGTACCCTCTCGCTCCTTCTTAAAAATTCGAACTTCGAAAAACATGGGCAACAACTTAAAGAAAATTAAAAACTTTTCAATTTGAATTATCAGTTCTGACAATTCAAATTGTTCGATTTGATGGTGAGAAGTTGTGTTTTGCGCTCGAAATTCATAACACAACTCACAGTTTACTTCAATTTTTTTATTAATAAATTTCTTGGGAAATAAAAGCTTCAGGAATATTTATAACGGTTGAGCATGTAATACGTTATTTTTGAATTTGGCGCCATACCGCTAAGTACATGGTATTATATTCGTACTGCAGTAGCCAATATTACCTGAACAATTTACACAGCTTAGTTGCAATTTTATGAACTCATTTTCTTTCAATACCTTGCATTGTTTATCCAAAAAAGTATTTATCAAATTCAAATTATTTGGTAATTTTTCAATTCGAAATTACACCTAAAAATTCGGATTTCATTTTTCATGTTGCCTAATCTGATAGTTCTGTCATTGTTTTCCTTCTCACCTTAATACATGCATACCGTGCTACTAACTCTTTCCTTTTTAAGATTCAGGTCATCCGTGGCTCAATCCTAATTTGTACCCCGGATAACTTTCGAAGTTTCTCTAAATTTAAAATGAATTGAATTTGTGAAAGAAACATAAAGAAATGTTTCAATCAAAAATTATTTTATTTGCATTACCAATTTTAAATCTAATGAATGTTTAAAATCATCAAAATTTTGTTCAATAATGCAGAACCTCGGGTTATCATGGACACCTTTTCCGGATATTGACATTTTAAAAACGTCGGCCATGTGAGATAGCAAATCAAGGCCTCCATTTGATATATCTCAGTGAATAAAAGTCAATCGTGCGACAAGGCGACCAATATAGAGAGAAAGAGATTACCGATAAAAAATACCCTTGCTGATGCTGCTGGCATCTAGTAGACGAAATTAACAACTGATTTGTTATAAAAAATACTGATCTTAGCGCGCAATGTCTAAATCACCAATGTCTAAATTGTATGTTAAAGTCTCTATCCCTCTCCATTTGGATTTTCTAGCCGCTTTAAAGCCGCAAAAATAGACACTGGCTATTTTTCTCGCTAGAAAAAAGTACAATAATAGCCAATCGTGCGACAAGGCGAACAACAATACATAATATAATAATAATGCTGTTATGACACTGGCTATTTTTGCGGCTTTAAAGCGGCTAGACAATCCAAATGGAGAGGGATAGAGACTTTAACATACAATTTAGACATTGGTGTGAGAGAGACAGTCCGAACAGCAAACTATGGGTAACTGTCAAAAAACAATCCATAACTGTCAAAAAAAAAGCGGCAACAAAGCGCATTCGAGCAGTGTTTCGCAACATTCTAGCAGTTAATGCAAGAAAAATCCGCTGGCGGCTAGATTTTCCAGCCGCTACCGACTTGTTTTTGACAGTTCGTTATGTATAAATTATGGAAAGTGTCATGTTATGTTATGAAACGCGCTAAGATCAGTATTTTTTATAACAAATCAGTTGTTAATTTCGTCTACTAGATGCCGGTAGCATCAGCAAGGGTATTTTTCAGTGGTAATCTCTTTCTCTCTATATTGGTCGCCTTGTCGCACGATTGACTTTTATTGCACTTGAAACTAGCGAGGAAATAGCCAGTGTCATAACAGCATAATGCTGTTATGACACTGGCTATTTTTGCGGCTTTAAAGCGGCTAGACAATCCAAATGGAGAGGGATAGAGACTTTAACATACAATTTAGACATTGGTGTGAGAGAGACAGTCCGAACAGCAAACTATGGGTAACTGTCAAAAAACAATCCATAACTGTCAAAAAAAAAGCGGCAACAAAGCGCATTCGAGCAGTGTTTCGCAACATTCTAGCAGTTAATGCAAGAAAAATCCGCTGGCGGCTAGATTTTCCAGCCGCTACCGAATTGTTTTTGACAGTTCGTTATGTATAAATTATGGAAAGTGTCATGTTATGTTATGAAACGCGCTAAGATCAGTATTTTTTATAACAAATCAGTTGTTAATTTCGTCTACTAGATGCCGGTAGCATCAGCAAGGGTATTTTTTAGCGGTAATCTCTTTCTCTCTATATTGGTCGCCTTGTCGCACGATTGACTTTTATTGCACTTGAAACTAGCGAGGAAATAGCCAGTGTCATAACAGCATGATGCTGTTATGACACTGGCTATTTTTGCGGCTTTAAAGCGGCTAGACAATCCAAATGGAGAGGGATAGAGACTTTAACATACAATTTAGACATTGGTGTGAGAGAGACAGTCCGAACAGCAAACTATGGGTAACTGTCAAAAAACAATCCAAAACTGTCAAAAAAAAAGCGGCAACAAAGCGCATTCGAGCAGTGTTTCGCAACATTCTAGCAGTTAATCCAAGAAAAATCCGCTGGCGGCTAGATTTTCCAGCCGCTACCGACTTGTTTTTGACAGTTCGTTATGTATAAATTGTGGAAAGTGTCATGTTATGTTATGAAACGCGCTAAGATCAGTATTTTTTATAACAAATCAGTTGTTAATTTCGTCTACTAGATGCCGGTAGCATCAGCAAGGGTATTATTTAGCGGTAATCTCTTTCTCTCTGTATTGCTCGCCTTGTCGCACGATTGACTTTTATTGCACTTGAAACTAGCGAGGAAATAGCCAGTGTCATAACAGCATAAGACAGGAAAATCTAGCCGCCAGCGTATTTTTCTTGGATTAACTGCTAGAATGTTGCGAAACACTGCTCGAACGCGCTTTGTTGCAGTTTTTTTTTGACAGTTATGGATTGTTTTTTGACAGTTACCCATAGTTTGCTGTTCGGACTGTCTCTCTCACACCAATGTCTAAATTGTATGTTAAAGTCTCTATCCCTCTCCATTTGGATTGTCTAGCCGCTTTAAAGCCGCAAAAATAGCCAGTGTCATAACAGCATTAGATAGATAGATAGATAGATAGATAGATAGATAAATTTATTGAAATTCATTAAGTTGTATAAACAAGTTAAAATTACTTCAGTGATTAGATCTTAATCTTTACAGCTGCAATTGATAAATTTGCATTAAATTTGAAAAACTTACATTAATCTGTTACAGTAATATGTTCAAGGAAAAATTTTGTTAACGAAAAAACCTGGCTTGAATGAATCTTAATGACTAACTTAAACACTACTTAAGCCTAAACAAAAACTAAAAAATAGATCTAAATAATGACGTATACAACGCTAGTTGTAGCAGTAACTAGCCAAGGAAGAGACAACCGTAAAGATTTAAAAATTGCTGTAGAATATAATTCTTAAAAATATCTGCGATAGACTTGGTATAATAGAGCGGCTTGCAGCTAGAGCTAGTTTGCAACAACCATATAATGACCAAATAGCTACGTCATCAAAACTTTACGAATAAGCTAAGGAGAACTCATCGACTGCGAACAATATGTATAAAAATAAAGAAAATTTATTAAGTTCAGAATACAAGCTTACACGATCAATTCCTTTAACACAAACACTATATTGCGTTATACGTACCAGCCAGGAAAGGTAAAAACTTTTCTGTCTTCTGAAGAAGTTGATCAAATTTTTTATAAATAGAAATACCTATGTCATGTAATTGAAAAGATATTTCAAATTTTCATTTAAATTTGTGTATTTTTATACTAAATCTACAATGTCCATAATAAACATGAATATATTTTATTGCATCTATCATTGATTTTTTTATCTTTAACTAATTTTACTACTAATTGTCAACATACAATTAATTTAAATTTCGTTTCTGTGGGAATGAAATGCATACACAAATAAAATCTTTTGTGGAAATTTAAATTTTCTAATACCAATTTATTGAATTTTTTGATACATTTATTACAAAACGAATTAGCATTAAGTTATTAAAAAGGTTAACTAGCTTTATAATTGATCTGACTTTTGTATATATCTGGCATTATAAAATCGAAATTCTCATGACTTACGAGTAAGTAGTTAAAATAATTGTAACTTTGCTATGAAATAATTAGAATTGTAGCGATCATATTTGAAAACTACAAACATCGTCACCATATTTTTCGTTCAAACTACAATAATAAAAAAAATACATATATACATCACTGATGCTCGTTGATTTTTTACTTTTTTACCCCGTTCCCTTTGAAATCTCAAGTAGAGATTTTGATATGTTTTGCAAAACAGTATATACCTACACCATATAAAAAATAATAAAATGAATATTTGACGAGAGTCTACAGTAGAGTCAATATAATCTAAAACCACGTGTATACAATTGTAGCATAATTGTTTCAAATTACAGTATTGCAGTATATCACCTTAAATGTAAAGAAACGTTAATAATGCACATACGTCTAAATAAATCCAATTAAATTAACCGACTCGCGTGAACCTTAATAGTGATTAGTAGCATTTATTACAAAGTAATGCAATGAAAGAATGCGTCAACCTCATACAGTAAATATATGGAATTGTCGTCATAGGGTCTTATTTTCGTAACGAAATTTTGTATTCCCAAAATATAAATGACCTCGGCTCCAAATTCTAAATTTCCAAATTATTTACGAATTCGAAACAGATTTAATTCCCGTTTGATTTGAACTTAGCAAAAAATCTAATGTTCGATCGGGACTGATATAAATATTCAACGGTATTACAAAGAACTTGAAACTTTTTAAATTTCAAGAAGTCACACTTAGGACAATTTTAAATCAGTACAATTTTGGATACGGTTCGGTTTAGACATAAGTTTGTTTAAATAAAATTTGTGCTAATAATGAGTGAGTGTACTTCTTCAGCGATGGCGCTGCAGCACAATGCAGCCCCTGCGGGTCTTAGTCGTGATCCTATTAGTGCATTTTATTCCGGGAGGGATGTTTTCGTAACCGGTGGATCGGGTAAAAGTGGCCTGAAATTGTTAAGGACATTGTGAGACATTGATATTTCTGTGTATTTTGTAGGATTAATGGGAAAGGCACTGCTGGAAAAACTTTTAAGATCCTGTGAATATTTGAACAAAATTTTTATTTTGTTGCGAGATCGAAAGGGTAAATCGTGCAGCGAACGTCTTGCAGATCTTAAAAAGTCAAAGGTGAATTATGTATTAATTAAGAGAAATCAATTCAATATCTCAGGAACGGCTTGTGCTATGAAGTTGAACGTCAGCGTTAAATTCTCTCGAACAAGCCAAGTCTAAAAAAATGCTATCAGTAACAGTGCCTTAGAACGAGGGTCCTATATGAACCATATATTTTTTTCTCTCTTGAGCTTGTTTCATGTTTTTTTTATCAAACATATGATAATTTTCGATGTTTAACACAAATAGCCAAATCTATTTTATTTGGCCTTGAAAAAACTGTTTTACTTGAAAATGTTGATAGTTTTTTTTATAAAATTATTGTATATAGAAAAGTATTATAACTTGGGAACCGACAATGATATTATATTAAAACAATTCAAACACTGAATTTAAAAATAGATCTTAGAGAGTGTTTGAAGCTTACACCCAGTTAAGGAAAAAATAATAGATAGAGATTCACTCAATGTATCTGCAGCAGCCTTTAAACTTGATAGTACGAGGTTTGGCAAAGAAATACGAAGAATTTTAGATTTTTTTTAAAAAATCTATATAATTTATTCATCAATATGAGTTTTGTTCCTTTCAAAGAAAACCATCACATACCTATAATACACGCTTTTTTCAATCTTGGATACACTTTTGTAATGCAATTTTCGGTATGGCGCTCCAGGGACGTCATTTGTGGGGGGGCATTTGCCCCCCCCCCCCCTGAATTATGTATTTTTATAGATTATATATAACATATGTATATTTATATGTAAAAGGGTGGATATGGGGTCCGAGTGTACATATGGCACAGATAGTATACATCGATCTACATTTGGAAATTGATGTATATAAACTTAATTAAAACACTTTGTATACGCCACGTAAGAAAATATAAAGGATTTTAGCTTTCGTATGTCAGACAGTTAATACGAAGACCGAGATATTATGTCTAGTGGTAGAAACGGAGACCGCTTAAATTATTTATTTCAGAAATGAAATTACTTAATTTCTTCTATGGAATGGTAGATATCGGTACCACATTTTGATATGTAAGGGTGTTTGCTGGCACCGGTCCCGGTAATCATCCTTACAACACGCGAATTAAGCATAGTTTTATTTCATCTTCACTGTCATTGAAATAATTGCATTTTTTTTCACCGCTTCAGCAACGGTGCCGATATCTACCTTTACATTACATTTACAGAAAGTTTACACTTTTGCTGTTCTTTTTGACGAGTGACGTCATAGCAGATGTAATTTCTTTCCATCTGTCAAAATTGATGGCTGCATGCAGATAAAATTGACTTTTAGTATTCAGGGAAATACTGTTTTCAATGAATACATGTAAGAATATAGTTTATCAACAAATTTGCCTTGACAGAAGTGAATAAATCAAGCAAATAAAAAAGCTCAACATTTTATCGTCATGTTTCTACCCTAACGCGTTCTTTTTGGCTGTTCAAAATTGGTGTAATCATGATTTCAGACCCTAACTCTTTCCAACGGCATGTCTACACGCAAAAAGCGCGTTGTTGGTCTTTTGAATACGCTCTCCAACATTGTCTTTCCAATTTAGCTTCCTATCCAAGATCAGGCCTAGATATTTCGCTTTTTCCGATTTTTTAACAGCCTAACTAATCTAAACCAAAAGGACCTTTTCAGGGACACACAGAAAACTATCAAAAGAGTAACATATTTTTAATGACATACTAGGTATAGACCATTCTAGTTATAGTAATAGGCGCTGACGACTTTCTGAAAACAACAATAGTTCTCTACGCTCTGCAATTAACCAAAAATTACGTCCGAATAAATGCGAATAATATTACAAATAAAAAAAAATTAAACTGACATTTTTATAATGGGGTTTTCTCAGAAAAACTACATTGATCATTTAATTTTTAGGGTTGAAGTACCCAAAATTTTAGTTTTGAAGAAAATATCTCAAGATCGGATGCAGTTATAATTTGAACTGTTACATCAAAAGAAAGGTAATTCAATTCCCTAAATACAAGTTATAACACTTCGAATTCTGATTATTAGTTTTCAAGATATAACGTTTAAAGTGAGTGAAGGTACAGGTCCGAAATCCTTTTCATGACCACCCTGTATCTCCACGGATATTGAAAATTGACACACCCTGTGAAGGTAATTACGGTGACCGGGCATTTTAAAAGATGTTCATATATTTTACGTAACGGTAGATATTGGGTCCGACTATGTTTTACATATATACATGCAAAGTCGGTACCCATATCTACCTTTACATGATATAATGAAATTACAGGAACTAAGGCAAAAGGTATCGGTCCCGGTAATTATCTCTACAACGCAGTTTATTTATTGAAATGATCGTCTTTTGTTTTTAACTTTTGAGAAATGGTAACAGCCCAGCAGGAAAAGTTTCATATACTACCCAACAGGCACATTGTAGCTGTAGAAATCTAATCAAAATTCTACACATTTTCTACAGCCATTGAGCTCCATGTGTAAGGAAGGGACAGCGAACGAAAACCGTCTCCTTGGAAATGTAAGTAAGGTTCCCCACCAGCGAACCATGACTATCGAATGATCGTGAAATTTCTACACATTTTCAACGGACATATAAGTCCATGTGTACGATAGAGATCGCATATACTCACCTATCACTAAAGACTCCGTATAAATGTAAGGAAAATTCAATAGATTTTCTACATACATCTATCACAAAATGTAAGAAAGGGATATCACCTGCGTAGCCACACATATGCGTCAAGTCAAATGACATTTTGATAGCGACGCATTTTGTGTTTGAGTTTTCATTTTCAGTGAAGTTTAATCATTCGACACTCCTTACGAATTTTATTACGTATATTTTTATACTCTAGATGAAATCATATAGAGTATTATAAGTTTAATCCAGCCCAAAAGTTTGTAACGCATAGAACCAAGCCTCGGACGAAAAAAAGTTATATATTATTTTTTGTTTATTTGTGGGCAAAAACCTCAAATCCGCCTGACGTCCGTCCGTCCGTCCGTCTGTCCGTTAGCACGATAACTCAAGAACGCCTTCACCTAGGATCATGAAATTTTGAATCTGGATGTTTGGTTGAATTTGTAAGGCTAAGTTCGTTAACGGGCAAAATCGTCCTACTCCTTCGGGTAGCTGCCATACAAAATGTCCTTAAAACACGTGTTCAAGAATATTGGTCGATAACTTCAGAAGGGTTTAAGCTACGACATTGAAATTTTGTATTTGTTATTTTTCCAATAGTTGGAACTTAATATATGATTATGAAGAAAATCCTGTTAGTCCTTCGTGTAGCTGCCATACAAATATCCTGTCAAAATGAATTCACTTAATTTACGAAACTCACTATAACTCAAGTAATCTTTTAGCTACGAATTCGGAATTTTGTACTAGTTAGTTTTGAGTGAAAAGGAAGTTCAGGTTTACTAATCAGCGAAATCCATTTACTCCTTCTGGTAGCTGCCATACAAAATGTCCTTAAAACACGTGTTCAAGAATTTTGGTCAATAACTTCAGAAGGGTTTAAGCTACGACATTGAAATTTTGTATGTGTTATTTTTCCAATAGTTGGAACTAAATATATGATTATAAAGAAAATCCTGTTAGTCCTTCGTGTAGCTGCCATACAAATATCCTGTCAAAATGAATTCACTTAATTTACGAAACTCACTATAACTCAAGTAATCTTTTAGCTACGAATTCGGAATTTTGTACAAGTTAGTTTTGAGTGAAAAGGAAGTTTGAGTTTACTAATCGGCGAAATCCTTTTACTCCTTCTGGTACCTGCCATACAAAATATTGTTACGTGTAAGCCCGGCAACCGCGCAACCGTGCACTCGATCGTTACACATAATGAAAACAACAACAACCGAATACCTAGTTGCAAAATAACCCAACCAGAAATAAGGCGAAACAGCACGGTTGTATCTCTCTTCTTATCGAATGCTCTCCAATGTACTAGAATCCAATTAGAATCTTCTGCACACACCACTGAACGAAGATCAAAATCGAAAGCTCTAAAGCTTTCGAGAAGGTTCTACACTGAACGAAGATCGAAATCGAAAGCTCTAAAGCTTTCGAGAAGATTCCACAAGCATCGAAGATTCAAGAACATCCTAGACTGCAACCGGCTAGTATATAAGCAGGTGAAGCTCTCAGCGAAGACACAGTAATTTCGATTACGTCGACTGCGAGTATACGCGACCGTGTTGAGAGAGAACGAAAGTGAACGAGTTAAGCGATATATGGTATAAGCGGGCGGTACTGCCATACAGTGCGAATTATTGTGCGATTATAATTCTGTGAATTAAAGTGCGGATAAATAAATTATTACTTATTTTTATTTTAACCGAATTGTGTTTTACTTGAAATCCCGGCGAACCCCTAGCTCGCAACAATATCCTTAAGACACGTGTTCAACAATATTTTTCGATAACTTTTGAACGCTTCAAGCCACGAATTTGAAATTTTGTACACGTTCATTTTTAAATAGTTCCAAGGAAAGGGATAAATATGTAAGAAATCGAGTGAGTCCTTCCTGCACCTCCCATGTGAAAGTCCTTCAAAAAGGACATTTTTGTTCGATGACTTACCCAGTTCAAGATATGAAATTAAACAATGAATATTGTCTTTTAGTTTTGAGTAGCAATCTAATAGCAGTCCTTAATAAAGGACATTCAACATGCACACACGTAATTCTACTTTATCCCCAACTACAATATAAATCGGAGTTCAGTATTCATCTAGAGTATTATACGATTGGCTTGCAGCCGATCGTGACTGCAGTATGTTTTCTTGAAAGTTTCAGGATATTCCAAGGCATGATTAGCTGCATTCATGTTTTTTTACTTTCAGCTTTGGAGCACGTGCTAGCAATGCGACAAAGGTTTCGAGTTGGCAGTGTATTTTTTAAGTCTAATTTTAGCTTACACTTCGTATACTCATTTTTATTACTTCTGCCTTACATTTAGAATAGAATGATTCGAAATTTGGCAGCTCCTTAAGCGTCAGGACTTCAAGAGTCAAATTTCAAATCCTTCATTTCTATATGTAAAAGGCGGAAATAATAAAAATGTGCTGGTAAATACGTTGCACCACTCATAGAAATGCGGTGGGTCTTGTACGTACAAAGAACATACGTATGTTACGTTAAAGCACCTAAAATATTATTCGTAGAATGTTGGCAAAAAGAACAAGCCTATTGACACAACCGCGCCGTGACTATAGGTTTGCTCTTTTTGCCTACACTTTCTACACTGGGGCAGAAAGTGTACACTTTTGCTGTTCTTTTTGAAGAGTGACGTCAGAGCCCGCTGTTCTTTTTGTCGAGTGTAGAGTAGAAAGTGTACACTTTCTACACTCGCACGAGAGCAGGTGTAATTTCTTTCCATCTGTCAAAATTGATGGCTGCATGCAAATAAAATTTACTTTTAGTATTTAGGGAAATACTGTTTTCAATGAATACATGCAAGAATATTGTTTAGCAATAACTTTGCCTTGACAGAAGCTGGATTGTGTCGATGCTAGGGGATAGAATTATGAACTCCTCTCTGGGGGATGGATGTAGCAGAATGAAAGCAACCAGGGGATCCCCACAGGGTGGGGTGCTATCTCCACTGCTGTGGGTCATAGTGGCTGACGAAATTTTACAGGCTCTATCTTTGACCGGAGTCAAGGTTGTTGCCTATGCGGATGATATCGTTCTGATGGTGAGAGGTAAGTTCCTGGACACCTTGAGCGATTTACTAGAAGTTGGGCTCAAATCCTTGACCAGGTGGGCTGGTAATTGCGGTCTCAACATCAATCCGGAGAAAACCGACCTTATCCTCTTTACGAGGAAAAAAGACCGGGAATTCAGGCTCCCACGCTTGAATGGCGTTACCATCCCGCTCTCCCCTAGTGTGAAGTACTTGGGAATCTATCTCCATCCTAGGTTGAATTGGAGACTCACGATTGATGACAGGATCAAGAAGGCATCGCACGCTTACTACGCTTGTCAGAAAATGGTAGGGAAAACCTGGGGCCTTAAGCCGAGAATTATGCACTGGCTGTACATCACGGTAGTTAGACCTGTTTTTACTTACGGGTCACTGGTGTGGTGGCATGCGTTGGAGGTCGGGACTAACAGGGTCGCCATGAGCAGAATTCAAAGAATGGCACTCATTGGGATCACTGGGGCTTTACGTACCACGGCCTCGCAGGCTCTGGAAGTAATGCTCCACATAATTCCATTGGAATTAGCGATAAAATCAATAGCAGCAAAGGGTGCTTTGCGTCTGCGTGATGCAGGCTATTGGAGGTAGTGTGGGCCACACTAGGATCTTGTCAATTTCTCTGTGTTCCGCCATGCCGGAGCGCACCGACTACAGGACACGTTCTTGCATTTTTGGACATTCCTATGCTGTGAATATTCTCACCAGACTGGAGTGGCGATCTGGAATCATCGCCCCAGACACGTTTGCTATCTACACTGATGGCTCCAAAACAGAAAGCGGAACGGGCGCGGGAGTGTACTCTTGTGACCTTGACATTATGGAATCGTTCAGGCTACCGGATAGCTCGAGCGTGTTTCAGACCGAGATTTTTGCGCTGACAAAAGCAACGGAGATAATTGTGCGAAAACAGTGCGTGAATGGTACAATAACTATTTATGTTGACAGCCAAGCTGCCATCAAGGCTGTTGAGGCGCACATTACTAAATCCAGGCTTGTGGGAGAATGTAAAAGAATATTGCAGATGGTGGGTATGAATAACAACCTGAAGATTAGTTGGATTCCTGGTCACAGTGACTTCCCTGGAAATGAAAAGGCAGACGAGCTCGCCAGAAGGGGGTCGGAGATGAGCATAGAGCTGGCCAACGAGTCGGTTCTCTGTCCCATTGAATGTGTAAAGGGAATGATTGATATTGAAGCGCTCAGACAGATGGAGGGGGCCTGGGTGAATCTCTCGGGATGCCGGAAAGCAAGACTCTGCTGGCCGAAACTTGATAGGAGGAACTCTAGCTTCATTTTGTCTCTGGGCAGGAACATTTGCAGACAACTTATAGGGGAGGCATGGAGAAAAGCTGGGAATACCCATGGCTGATCTGTGTCGCTGTGGTGATGAGAATGTTGAGCCAACACTGGAGCATCTAGTGTGTGAATGTAAAAACCTAGCACGTACCAGGTATCGGCACTTGAGGAAATTCTCTTTGAACGATCTATCAGAACTTGCGATGATTCCTTTATGGAGAACTACTCTCTTCGTAAGGAAGAGCAATATTTGGAATCAATAGTCTAGAGCCCGGTTTTTATACGAGGGGACCACAATGGAGCCACAGTGATCTCTCGTGATGGACTGGGGCACATTGCTTCAGTCCACCTTTCTCAACCTAACCTAACCTTGCCTTGACAGAAATGAAAAAATCAAGCAAATAAAAAAGTTTAAAATTTTATCTGTCATGTTTCCACATTAACGCGTTCTTTTTGGCTGTTCAAATTTGGTGTAGTGTACACTAAGTGTAAGCGAAAGGAACAAACCTAGTGATTCGCGAGTAGTTAAAAGAAACACGTGACGGCCGTTTTTCGGAATTTTCTCCTCGCTAGGCAACAATTGGAATAATGGCGGCAACAAGACGATGTTAGCCAAATATGTATGAGAGCGCGGACTATAAGCGATCATGTGGGAGCACTGTCTAAAATCGTTCATATTAAGAAAGAATCGGGATGCGATTCGTTTGTAACATTTTTAGGCAATAATATGGCAAATAAAAAAATAAAATTGAACTGACATTTTTATTATGGGATTTTCTGAGAAAAACTACATTGACCTACTACATTGACCACCCTGTATCTCCACGGATATTGAAAATTGACACACCCTGTAAAGGTAATTACGGTGACCGGGCATTTTAAAAGTTGTTCACATATTTTACGTAACGGTAGATATTGGGTCCGACTTTGGATGTGTTTTACATATATACATGCAAAGTCGGTACCCATATCTACCTTTACATGATATAATGAAATTACAGGAACTAAGGCAAAAGGTATCGGTCCCGGTAATTATCTCTACAACGCAGTTTATTTATTGAAATGATCGTCTTTTGTTTTTAACTTTTGAGAAATGGTAACAGCCCAGCAGGTAAAGTTTTGTAAAATAATGACGAACATACCGTGTGCTCTGGTGTCAAATTTCGGAACCTTCCTTCCGTTTCAAAGAATACATGTAAGAATATTGAATGGCAATAAATATGCATTGACAGAATTGAAAGAATGAAGCAAATAAAAAAGTTAAAAATTTTATCTGTCATGTTTCTGCACTAAAGGCTGGTTTTCATTACTGAGACATAGTTTTCATTACTCCGACATTACAGATCTATAGCAGAAAACTAAAAAGAGATATCAAATTGGTTTTAATAAGGAAGAAAGCGACAAAATTTTCGACAACTGTTGTAAGGTAAAACCGATCTGCGACTTGTCAATTGCAACGTATCTCTCACGTCGACCGAATAGACAGCAGAATGATCTATACATGCACCTCTAAGAAAACAATTACCGGCTCGACAAATGTCAATGTCCTAATTGCCATAATTTGGTACAGTAGTATGCGTGCGAATGTCTATTGTGTAGGTTTGTCGGAAGCAAATTATAGAAAAAAGATGTGCATGCAAGTCTTTTTGCTAAAATGTACATCCTTACTTTATGGTTACAGATAAAAGATCTGAAGTTGCAGGCGAGACACTTTTGTGCAGATCTGTTGCAGATGATATTTGCTCTCTTTCACACTCATGTACAGTATATATTTTCGTCTTGTTCTGGCAAATATCTGCAGAATGTCGACGTAATGAAAACCAACCTTAACGCTTTCTTTTTGGCAGTTCATTTTGGTGTAATCCTACACTAGGTGTAATGCACTGAAAGTGTAGTGTACATTGAATGTTGGCAAAAAGAACAAACCTATTGACATAACCGCACCGTGACTATAGGTTTCTTATTTTTGCCTACACTATCTACACTAGTGCAGAAAGTGTACTCTTTTGCTTTTCTTTTGGACGAGAGTGAGAGCCCGCTGTTATTTTTGTCGTGTGTAGTGTACACTTTCTACACTTGCTCGAGAGTAGATGTAATTTTTTACACTTTAGTATTGTATACTAGGTCTGTTCAGGACCACCCTAACCATAGGGCTAAATGGGCTATAACCCTGTGGCACAAGCAAAATTTTAGAAAATACTGGCCACAAGAGCGCAGAAATGGAAGATTGTATTTTAAAGCTATTATCTCATTTAGATATTAATTTGAAAGATTATAGAGGACAATCTTGTGATAATGCCTCTAATATGTAGGGTATATACAGCATTTTCAATTCCAAAGCGTATGTTAGTATCTACTTATCGGCTGAGTATTTGCTGACGTCACGCTCATAACATAGCAAACTGTCAAGCATACCTTGTAGTGTTTCTGGTGCAATCTTTTGTTTCCAGTAATAGACAATCAATCAGAAACGGTACCGATATCTACCAATACGTTACAGAATTTATTAAATTTCGATATATACACCGGTCTTCATAAGTGCCATTTACTGAAAGAAATTAAGGACCCCATAAACACCTTTTGACATAGGAAAAATTATGGGGTCCGGACCCCATATCCACCGATTGACATAGAAAAATACCGGGTCCGTCCCCATATGTGCCAAATGTCCTCATATGTACCCTTAGAGCATGAAACGAATGCGAAAAAGACCCCATATGTACCCTTTGACATAGATATATTTATATATAAAAATATATACAAACATAACATCTTGCCCCCCCCCTCCTAGAAAAAACTGAAATGACGTCCCTGTGGCGCTCCTTCAGCAATTCTGTCTTTATCTCTTCAGATTGCTTCACACAACAGCGTAGAGTTTCCAGGTACTACTTGTTGACCGTGCGACCTGGTGCCAATGGCAAGAACTTTTGGTATACTATGCCGTTCAACGAACTGGACGAGATCTGCACAAATTTTAAACGCTTGTTTTGTCTATAGAAGACTAATCAAAAGCTACATTCATCATCAGTCCTAAAACGAATTTGAATCCAAATTCTTCGCTCCTTTTTTTCCATAAGTAAAAGTCGCCGAGTACACCTTTCAGACAGACAAAAATATGATACCTTCAATTTTTGAAAAGAAGTAATTTTTGATGAAATTCAACATTCTTATTATTGCCATATTTAAAAGTTAAAAATAAAAAATATTATTTTTATATCAGCTATGAAGATATCGTTTCTGATGTTACTCGGGGTTGTTTGGAGAAGCTGGCCAGCTATGCTCCGAATTGAGGAGCCCTTGGGGGCTATACTCAAAAGGTAATTTTGGAGAAGCTGGGCAGCTGTACTCCGAGACTAATAGACGGTTGTACGGTCTACTGAAAAATCCGCTTTATTCTTGCTTACCGATTAATTTATATGTAAAATACGCTTACCATGCTAAATTCCTTATTGCTATCTATATCTATGCTTGTGTGGAATTATGCTACCTTCAATAATTCCACGACAACAATTCTTAGGTATTAAGTAACCATAGAATTCGATCTCTAGCATTCGTCCAACTGCTAGAGATCGTATGGCATGCACAATGAGCATTGTAGGGGAGTGTGGTGTTCGGATGGAACTTTAGTATTATTTTACCACACAGCAAGTAGAAAATATATCCGAAAATATGAATAATTTTAGTAAAAATTTCCTCATTGTCAAAAAATTTCCTCTTGATAATAATTTTTAAAATTATAAATTTTGTAAACTGTCAATTCGAGGTTTCTTAAACCAAGAACATTCCATTTTTATTGAAATACCTATTGTTGATGTATTTGATATAACCGTTTAGCGTTATATTGAAAAAAATTGAAAATATTTAATGCCATATTTTAAACTTGCCTAGTCGCACCAGCGTTATACTCGAGTCGAGAACTACGATCATTTTCCGTAAACGGTGTACTAACGCTGAAATTGGCAAGAAAGAGCAAGGGGGAGGTTCGTAGAAGCAATTCAGTTTTTTACTGTTATACTATGGGTTATTATGTGTCAATGCCAAGTTTTTTTGTGATATACCTCTGGACAACTGCTACTTCGGTATAGGGAAACTGATAGAGTAGGTTTGCCATATAAAATTACGGATTTCCCGAAGCTGTATTTCGCTTTACTATGGTATTTATTTATTTATTTCGGACACACTGTATAGATTAAAAAAAACCCAATTACACAATATGTTTAATAGAAAAAAAACGGGAGCGAAAAAAGAAAATTTATAAAAAAGAAAAAGAAGAAAGAAACTAATAAAAAAAAACAAGTAGAAAATTATTGTAAGAATAGTTAAGGGCTCATATACCCCTGAAATTTTCAAAAAATAGATTTTTTTTTTTACAGATTTTTATTTTTTATACTTTTAAGAATTAAAAAAAAAATTTGAATTTAGAAAATTCTACTCCATTACAAAGTTATAGCAATAAATGTCACCAGACATCGGTTTGGAACGGCTTCCTGGCTAATTGCCGCGCCACTCTCAACAGCAGCGTTTAGCATTTATTTTTTCGCAAAAGCTGGGTTTCATAGAAAACAAGGTCATTTATAGGACCATCTGTGAAAAACACGAAGATACAAGAGGAAGAAGGTGTACAGTATGAAGCTGGAATGGGAGACTAGCCGTAAGTTCACATTGTACCTATCAAAAACTTTAAACGCATTTTTCTCGAAACTATGATTTTAGACATGGTCGGCACGATAACTCAGTCAATTTTCAATATTTTTCAACTTTTTTTTTTTAAATTTTGGTAACTATTTTCTCTATAGTCTGACGAGAGGTTTTTTTAATTTTTTGCTTGGAAATTTTTTTATAAATTATTAAACGCAAATTTTTTTAAAAAAAATAATTACTGATGTTTGAAATTCCTTGAATTATTTATTTTTGAAAAAAAAAAAAAATTCCCTCCGTGAGACTATAACTACTACATTATTTTACAAGATTCTTTTTTATTTTTGCAAATTGAATTATATTTGGTGAAGTTATGATGCCGACCAGGAGGCGCCATGGTTTTCATAAGTAGTCCGTTTATACCCGTAAAAAACAATGTTAATATTAAAAAATAAAAAAAAAAATTCTTTTTTTTTATAGCTGAATAGTTAATAAGATATGTGAACTCAACAAATAAATTTTTTTTTCACCATATAACCTTTGTAATAATTTTTAAAATTTACTCGGTTTTCAGCGCGTGCAGGGGTATGTGAGCCCTTAATGCTAAGAGAAATTGAGTTGAGTTGAACATTAGCCTGTAAAAATTAAAGACTTGACTAAGGTTTTGAATGCGAAAAAAGATGTGGACAGAGAACCAACCATGATTGCTTTGTAGTCCAACCAGTGGCGAATAAAAGTAAACATTAGTTGAAGCCGCAGCTGGCGCGAATATAGAGACTGACCTACTCGGTCACGAGGTAGAGCGAAACTCAAGGTTAAGATGTAAGGTAGAATTCATAATACCGTTAAAGACTTTAAATAGAATATGTACACTCATCAAAATACAATCTGCGCTGATTTAGTGAGGGAATATTGAGTAAGGGTAGGTTATATTTGAAGAGGAGTAACCGGGTGAATCGACGCTGAACAGACTCAAGAGATTCAATGTGACAACTATAATGAGGGGACCAAATAAAATCCGCTGCGAACAAGTGTCAGGTAGAGCTGGACGCACGTTTGAATATTGGAAAACATATAAGCAGATCTCAAAATGAAACCAGACAATCTAGATGCAGTTTGCAGTACAAATAATGTTTTGAAAGTGAATGTCGAATTTAAGTATGCGGTCGAAAGTTACACCTAGATCGCGAATCTGGGATACTTGGATGAGAAGGATGGAGTTCAGGGTGTAATCGAAGGGTATAACTGTGTGTTTCAGTGTAAAGGTCATTTTATGGCATTTGCTAACATTAAGTGGAAGGCGATTATATGAGCACCATAGGGTTAGTTCATTAAGATCAGACTGTAATAGGATACAGTCACTCCTTGAAGATATCTCCCTGTAGATTTTGAGGTCATCAGCATAGAAAGGGAATGAAGAGTGAAAGTTTAGGGGTAGATCATTAACAATGTGCCGGCCTTGACTTCTTAAGGCAATTTACTTACACCATCCATCGTCGTGAACCAAGTCAATGAAAGACTTCCTCATATTTACGAGTTCATTAAAATTTTGGGATCCCGGAAATTGAGAGCGCTGTATAATAGCGTCCATAGTCTTGTAAGAACTCTAAGACTAAATAATACTAGAACCACTTACAATATTCAATACAATATTTTTTCCAAAAATCAATATAAATTTATTTTATTTCAGATCTTTGATCGTATACGACAAGAGAATGTTTCGGCTTTGGATAAGTTGGTACCGATATCCGGCGATATATCGGTTCTCGGTCTTGGTATTTCAGAAGAAAGTATTCAAATTATGACAAATGTTTCGATCGTTTTCCATGTTGCGGCAACAGTACGCTTCGATGAGCCGCTGAAAAGTGCAATTTTTTTGAACGTAAGAGGAACTCGAGAAGCTTTAAACTTTGCGGCTAAATTAAAAGGATTAACGGTTTGTATTTTATTATATAATATGTTTCTTATTATTTACTATTCGAACAGAAACAATTTGTATACTATAATATTTTTCTTAACTGTATAGTAAACTCGAAAGTCTTTTTTTTTTTTTTAGACAGGGTGTTTCATAAGTTTGACTTTTTTTATACACAGAGTGTTTCACAATTTTAGACATAGTTCATAGTTCATAGTCCTATCATAATTCGTTAAGGACTTACTGCGATTTCAAGAGCAAATGATTTTGTCTTATCTCCAAAAATTGTTCATTGTGAAGTATTAATTTAAAGCTTATTTTAAAGGATATGAGTTCATCATCAAAGAAATCGAAAAATATCCTTATTCTCCAAGAAGAATCTTATTAATGTATTTATTTTGTTACATTTTTAAAAAACCCATATTATCTATATATATAAAAGAGGATGTATGTGCGTATGTTCCCTATGAACTCCTAAACCGCTCTACCGATTTTTTTTCACATTTTTTAAATTTTTTCGCGATTTTAGCTCTAATTGTTTGTTTGTCCCGTATGCCTTTCTAAACCATTCATCCGATTGCGATGAAATTTTGTTGATATGTTGAGCGCACGCCCGCGAAGGTTTCTGCGTTAACAAAATCATTTTACAATTGGTGGTACGCAACTTATTTCAACATTTCAGTGTATTTCATATAGTTTAGCGGCAGTTCGTTCGTTTTCCGTGTATTAGTTATGCGTTCCTATTACTAAATGGTAAAGCTGGACGATGGATGTTGGATAGGGGATAGAGCATAGTGGATGGAGGATGGAGGATGGAGGATGGAAGATGGAGGATGGTGGATGGTGGATGATGGATGATGAATAGAAGATGGAGGATGGAGGATGGAGAAGAGAGGATGGAGTAACGGGAGCAACGGAGCAACGAAAGGAACGGAAGTAACGGGAGAAATGGAAGCAACGGTAGAAATGGAAGCAACGGGAGAAATGGAAGCAACGGGAGTAACGGGAGCAACGAAAGCAACGGAGCAACGGAAGCAACGGAGCAACGGAAGTAACGGGTGAAATGGAAGCAACGGGAGAAATGGAAGCAACGGGAGCAACGGGAGAAATGGGAGCAACGGAAGCAACGGGAGAAATGGAAGCAACGGGCGAAATGGAAACAACGGAGCAACGAAAGTAACGGGAGAAATAGAAGCAACGGGAGTAATGGGAGCAACAGAAGCAACGGGAGCAACAGAAGCAACGGGAGAAATGGGAGCAACGGGATCAACGGAGCAACGGAAGAAATGGAAGCAACGGGAGTAACGATAGTATAGCACCAAAGAAACGTGAGCGTAGCGAGCGTAGCCGCGGTACGCGGCTAGTTTTATTCTATTTGTTATAGTCCTTTTTGATATCTGCATTTATAAGTAAGTTAATAAATACTGAATAACAAAGTTTAATCATTTTGGATATGATTGCATAAATGATTTTTTTTCGCTGAACTGTTGAGTTACTTTGATCAAGAATTATTGCAGTTACTTAAAGAATGCAGCTAAGGTAAAAATAGATATGACTATACCTACACTAACAATTTCATACTGCAGTACTATGTAGTCGTATTCAGTAGAGAATATCGACATTACAGAAGCATATTACTCCTTAAAGACGTGTGCTTTTTAAAATATGTTTGACCAATATACGGATTGGATCGAAAAAAGGTGATTGGGTGTACCTTTTTCGCAATTTCCATACGATGCTTGAATTTAAGCGAACGTTTGTAAAACAAAAAAAAATCCTGTTAAATTTTTCAGGTAAAACATGTCTTGCCCATGTCAAATAGAATAATGTATTGGTCAAATATTTGATGATCAAGCCATCGCATCTTCGTTTGACCGCATTTTTCACATTCAAATATTTGACAAAGTGTTGTATTAAATAAATAGAAAAATAAAATATAAAAAAAAAAAAAATAGTAATAGAAAAAACAAATATTGTAAAATTTGTTAGCAACTTTAACATTTTTCTGCCAAATCGGAACACGACAAAGCTTGCCTACATTAAAAATAAATTTCAAGATATTCTCACGGCTAATTATTAAAGATTTTTAGAAAATAACAAATGATAGCATTTTTTTTCATTGATGGCCAAGATATTAGTCTTTTATCCAGCCTGTTTACTATGAAAATATGCATAATTCTTTTTTTCAGATGTTTGTTCATATATCTACCGCCTACAGTAACCCATATTTGTCTGATATCGAGGAAAAGGTAAATAGTTGATAGTTGCTAGAAAACCAGAAATTTTAATAATGCACTAAATTTTAGGTTTATCCAGCAATGGCAGATTGGGAAACAGTGATAAAAATGGGAGAAAAATTTGATAGAAGCACTTTGGATGCTCTAAGCCAAAAGTATGTTTTTATTTTATTTATATACAGTCATTACCCCTAATATAGAAATTTCCAGTTCATTGTATATAAAACAATTAAAGACAACATTTTCTTGTTACCCACATTGTTAGATGGTAGAAATCTATGCTCCTAGTGTATTTGACTTAATTTCTTTCATTGAGTGAAATAATGGCATGGTTCAATAGTAATTTATACAAAACATATTTTAATTTACAGGGTTCTGGGTGTTTTTCCAAACACTTATACTTTTACCAAACATTTAGCTGAACATGTTGTTAATGATTACAGCGACAAAATACCAGTATGCATTCTTCGACCAGCAATTGGTAAGATTTTGTAGTTGTTAAGTAATTATATACATACTATACATACCATATCTATTATTTATAATATGCGACAACTTTTTTAATGAAAAAAATTAAAGTTTGTATGGAAGCTTGACCTGGCAACTGATCTTCTAAATAAGAGAGCACAATTATAGTTAGAAGTTATGGCGTAACAGACTGTCAGATAAAATTTCTAAAAATCATAAATAATGAATTAGTAGCAATGTAAAAAAGGTGAAAAAAAAAATTTGATTGAAACAAAGTAACTTGTCCGAAAAGTACTTCTCACAAATTCATTATTGGTTGAGATAGTTTAAGGAGATACAGCTAAAATTGAAGTCATAATTGGAAATTAATCGAGATTTTTAAGAAAAATTTTAACAAAAAGAATACAGAAATAATATAGAAAAAATATTTTTTTTAGTTTTAATTCAAAAAATATCCACTGTAGGTTAAAAAGGTTATTAAATAAAATTGTATGAATATGGGGTGCAAATATTTTCACGAATTTGATCATATCTCTTAGGTTTTCTTATCCAGAAAGTTTTTTAGGATTTTTATCAATTAAAATAAATAAACATAAACAAACATAAAACCCTAAGGAGGTGTAAGGAGGCTGTATATATTTTTACTAATTCCACCATATTCTTCAAGTCTGATAGATATGGAATAACTTTTTACTTCTACGGTCTTTTTATAATGGCTTAAAAAGCAATATCATGATTTTTCGTTTTTCAGCGCCTAAGAGAATGTAAAAGGGTTGTACATGCTTTCATGAATTCCGTCATATCTCTTATGACTGATAAGACATCGAATTGTTTTTTACTTCCTCGGGTTTTCTATATAATCGCCTAAAAATTAATTTCAGGATTTTTGGTTGCATACGTTTACATAATTTTCAACATCCCTTAGGTCTAATGAAATTGGTTCTTAAACCCAATTTCACGATTGTTTGAAATTCAACCTCCAAGGAGGTGTAAAGGGGTATATCGTGCCATACTTTTTCGCAATTGCGCAAATTGAGTGTCGGAGATTTATCGCTTTGTATGCAATTGACTAAAAACTTATTTGACGATTTTTCAAAATTTGTAATGGGTTTGAATATGTTTTTACAAATTTTGTCATATCTCTTAGGTCTGGTTAGGCGTCAAATTGGATTTTACTGTTACGGGCGTTTAGTGTAATCGCCTAAAACTAATTTAATGATTTTTTGATATTCAACCCCCAAGGATGTTGTAAGGGGATGCATACGTATTGACGAAGATATAACAAAATTGGAGATGTCTACACGAACTTTTTATGTGTATAATCGGCTCAAAATCGATTTTTTCAATATTTTTATTTATATGGACAGTTTATTGATCTCAATATTTGTATAATGATCCACTGATGAATGTTGAAAGTTGCATTTTACAAGGAGCTTTTTTAGTGACAAATTTAACTAAGTCTCAAAACAACCGATGCTACATTTCAATTTTGATCGCGTCCGGAGTATGACCTAATTACGTAATTAATGTGTTAAATGTGTCTACTTTAACCGCTTCCCGAACTTTGACCCGAAAAATATTAAAGTTTAAACTGTTAGCAGATTTACTTATTTAGAGTAACATTTCTAACAATAATCATTGTTTTCATACTTCATTTTACATTATCAAGAACATAATTTAGTTTTCACCCATTTTCTAGTTATGTGCAGTGGAACTGAACCATTTCCCGGCTGGTTTGATCGAATTATTGCTTTGATGGGTGTTATAACTGGAATATTCACTGGTAAAATTTAACTTTCAATGGATTTTAATTAATTAATTATTATTGAATCGTTTTAGGTATTGTGAGAACTTTGTATTGTTATCCTGATATAGTTCTCGATGTTATACCTCTGGATGAAAGTACTAAAATTTTCATTTTAATTCCTTGGTGGGCAGTGAACTATAATAAAAAGTATGCATAATATTTTTTTTATTTCAACGTTCTCTAGTTTTTTCTTTTGTTTTTCAGCACCAAAGTGATAGTAATGAATTTATCGGCATCACCCGTAAGAGGTTATTCTATTCGAGCCATGGCGAAAGTAAGCACCGATGTTATAGCAAGTAGTGCCTTCAATAAAACACTGTGGATTCCAAACTTCGAACTGACTGACAACATTTACTATTTTTACTATCGGGTAAAACGAATTTTAATTTTCAAATGGTATAAAATAATTTAAGAAAGTTGGCATCTATCACAAGACATCATATAAATATCCTTGCAAAATAGCTGCAAAATGAATCGTGCGAGCGGGTAGACACGAACCTTTGATTTTGAATAAATTCAAATCGAGTTTTTTAATGGACAAAGTTCCTTTACTCCTTCTTCTGGTTTCCATTGAAAACATGTTTCTTTATTATTTTGCCCAATTATCTCAAATACTTCAGGAGTAGCTTATTTGCTTTATTTAAGGAGTTTTTTATTTTCTTATTTGTAGCTTATTTGCTTTATTTAAGGAATTTGGTTATTTTCGATTCTAAAATTCTGTTGTATGCTGATAACGCGTAAATCTTTCGTACAATCTTAGATTCAGGCAACAATATTACTACGATTTGTAGTGGTTGTTTGACTGGTCTAGCTTAATGTACCAAGATAATTCTATGAACTTAAAACTGAAAATTAGCTACTATGTATATGCACTATACTTCAAAAAAATATTTCTACCTACTATAATTTCATCAATAAAATAAAGCGATGAGCGCGACTCGGGACGATGACCTAATTGCATCGCGCGCGCTGTATCGCGATTCGCGACAACATTGACAGTGAGCCCGATGAGTTGCTTCTTGCAACAACCAAATAATATTATCAAATATTAAACGTCTATCGTTGTAAAAAATTCGAAATAGAATCGACGCAAGTGTAAAAATCGCGATACACGTGCGCCGAAAATATACTTTTAAAGCGACGCAATTAGAGCGATGCGATATCACTGTAAATGGTTGCACTCAGTCAAGTGCATTATAATCAGCTGTCATCGCGTCGCATCACAATGCGAGCGTGCCGCGTTCATTATAATTCCACCTTAACAATTCATTTGGTAGAATCAGTTCCATTATTTCTACCAGTCATATTAAGGAATATATATATAATAAAAAAATTAATATCTATTTAATTATGTGATTGAAATTTTTTTGTTGAGACTTTCTTACAACTCTCTTGTTAGCTACATATGTGGTACAAATAATTTTATGATTTATTTATAGTGGTATAAATAATATTGCGAAGAACGATTTTACTTATACAAACTCGCTACTCCGTCACCATCAAGGTTAGGTTAGGCAAGGGCGCTCATAGAGGGGGGCAAGAGGGGGCACTTGCCTCTACCTGTATTCTACCTTCCAGTACTTTAAAAACACCGTCACTTGAAGAATTTGTTATTAATGTAGTGTAATTAAGGCCTTTTAATAGTTCTATTACACATAATTTGTTAAACTACTAACATATAGTTACTAAATCAATACCGTTTTCATTTTTTCAAAACATTTGTATTTAAGGAAATTCCACTTGTTAAAAATTAAGGTTTTCTTACTTACTGCAGAAAAATTGGATTATAATTCAAATTTAAGTAGACAAATAAAATTAAGATTAATACGGTAAGGATATTATTTTATTGGAAGACGTAATTGAATTTCACACCCAGGATTTTTTCTTCATAGAAGTTTGGTATGACCTATGAAAAATACAGGATAACCCCTTTGGGTTGGGATTCCTGGGATAAAGTACCCATCTGCTCATATAGCGTTTTTTTATACATCCTTCCGACTTTGTGCTGGGAAAGGGGGTGTTTTCAAACATGCAAAATTTTAAGACATGTTGATTAAAGGATGTTAGTAACATTAGTACGTAATGTTTTGTTAAACCACGGTTATCACTTTTTTGTTGCATTTTATTAAAAAAAAAGAATTGCTCAATTACGAAATGGTTCAAATTAAATGTGAATAATTTCGAAAGTTTTTGAACTAGAGCGATAAATTTACCCTGCTAACTCCGCTTCTCCTTAGCATTTACAACAGCTTGAACATAGTTACAACTAATTCCAAGTTTTCAAGTTGACTCACTAGAAAGCACTAATTTGTTTAAAGACTTTTGTATGGCAGCCTGAAATAGTATCTTCTTTTCACTCGGTTTTCCAGTTTTGATTCTTTCAAAATAAGTGTAACTCCCCGAGAATTTTGTCTTAACTTAATCACAAAAAAAGCTTTTATGCCTGATACGTTCCGTTCCGTAGTTATCGCTCCTTCGCGAAAAAATAGGAACCATTTTTATTAAAAACTTTTGTATGGAAGCTAATTGAAAGAGTACTGCAATATTGTCAGTTCCTGCAATATTTAGTTAAAAAAAAATTTTAAATTCCAGAACAAAACTGTCATCACTTTTTTTGAGGAACTTTGTATGCGATGTACCCGAAGAAGTTGGGCGATTTTACTTACTAACGGATTCTAAGTAAAATATCAACTTCTCTGTATTTTTCTCCTATCTCCCGGTGCGCAGATATTGTTTTGGTGTGGCAGAAAAGGTTCAATGGTTCTTAACTGAGTGAAAGTCACATTTATTCTATTCGTCACAAGATGTAACTCCTTTATAAGCCACAGTTCTGCCCCTCCCTACGAAATGTTGTATGGGCGCCCATGAGGTTAGGTGAGAGCGTTGACCGAAGCCTCACTTTTACAGTTGGGGAAACCTATTACCATGACAACTAAACTAAACACCCGATGGATTAGTGAAAGATTACAGTGTACACTTTATTGACAGTAGATGCAATAGATGAGTATTCTAGCGTAGTAGATGGCAGACTATCGATACTGAGAACCGGCGGATTACATGATAAGAACAAACGGCGGATTAAAGTAAATGTGGGATTATCGAGCGGCGGATTATCGAGCTTTTACTTTTTTAATTATTATATGTACCTTATAATTTTTTAATTATTTTATAGTCTTGTGCATTACCGTTGGCTTTTAAGCAAACCAAATTTATATTTACAACAATCTTGGTTCGATAAAATTAGTCTAAAACCACTGCCTCCGAAGTATTTTCCCCGTTTGTCGCAATCTAATTCCACTACACAAACTTTTTATCATCCTATCTATGTATAGTTAGCTGTGCATAGGACGTACATTGAAGCGTGAATGCTTAAGTTATATCGAAGGCTGTAAAAAAATTAAAGAAATTTAGTCTACGCTAATGTAATGTAATTTTTATGGTTTTCTTATTTTTCAGCTTTATCTCTTTCACCTCCTTCCGGCAATGATACTTGATGGCATGATCATGTTGAGCGGAAGACAGCCGGTTATGATGCGAATTCAAAGAACTCAATTGTCGTCACAGCGCGCTCTGAAATTTTTCGTTTTCACCAATTACAACATTAAGATAAATCTATTGAATATTATCCTTGAAGCGGTTAAAGATTTGTAAAATATATAATTTTTCTTTTGATATTTTCTTAAAAAAAATTTTTCAGCCCAGATTTTCGATTCGACAGTTTGCTATACAAATCTGGACAGGAAATTGTTAAAGACGCGGTCTTAGGTTGTAGAAGATACATTTTGCATGAGAGCGACAATAGTCTTCCGGCAGCTGTGAAACGATTTAAAATGTAAATTCCAGTGCATTACTTTTCACAAATTCATTATAACATCTATACATCACTATACGTATTCATATATTAGAAATTAAGAGAATCTCAGAAATTAAAATTTAGAACACAAGGAGAACAACTTTTCTGAACTGACGAGATTTTGGAACAGAGTAATGGCCACGCCTATATTCTCTTCAACTTATCACAGGAGTATGTCGTCTACAAATGATATATACCAATCGGGATCAACTATTTAAATACACCCAGAAAGAAAGTAATATGACAACACCCTAACAACCAATTTTATTGTTGGATTAGATTTTCTTAAAGCTTTTTTTTCAAGTGCTGTTCTTTGATTTATTACCTTAATCTTTAGTTCAACAGATAATTCACATTTTCTTACTAAAACCCTTTTATATTTTTTTCAGACTAAAAATAGCCGATTTAATCATTTGCAAGGGATTTCAACTTTGGCTACTCTTTTATGTCTTAAACAGGATATTGGCGTAACATCGATTAAAATATAATATGATCAATTGTCACGAAAATTTACTGCATCTATTAAACGACTTCATAGAACTAGAGTTACGTAGCATCGATTTCGACACAAGAAACAATTTTTTAATTTTTTTAATAAAAATAACCAATTAAAATGTTCGATTGTTTTGCTAAGCATGCATTTAGTACTAAACAGGTAATAATGCAGAGAGGATTTATGTAAAAAAGGTTTTAAGGTTGACTTTCAAGTATCGCAATATTATATCTCTTGAATTCAAGGTAATTCGACAACACGGTAAGCTAGAGATCCAGAATTTAATTCAAGATAAAGTCTAAATGGGGCCAAAATGTTGCACTCCTTCAAATAGTTAACATACACAAGACGTTAAACGAGTAAGAAAAGCTTACCAGAGTTCGTCAAATACTAAAATTTCTTACTTTCTTCATTTAATAAAAATCCTTAAAAACGCAAAATACACAATAAAAATTAAATTAGAAACGCCATAAAATAGTCCATTAAAAAACAAATAGAGCTTATGGGCGATCGATAAATGTATTTTGAAGTCACTTCACTCTACTACTGCCTGTAACCAGTGGCTTAGTAAACTGTATACTTAATCTAAATGTTGTATAGGGTGTTTTTTAGGTGCATGAGAACTATCGATATCGATAACTGTGGTTTGACAGCTGAGAATGTCAAACTATGTTGACATTTCTGTTCAGTAAGGTTTGGCAAGTCATCATGAATCGTTTAACGCCAGAACAACGCTTCCATATTGTGGAAATTTACTTTGAAAAAAATAAATCTGTTCGCGAAGTTCATAGAGCACTTCGTCTATGGTGAATGGCCAGCGCTATCGAGCCATGCTGACTGAATTTTTGTTTCCAAAAATTAATCAGCTAAACATCGCCGACATTTGGTTCCAACAAGACGGCGCAACTTGCCATACAGCGCGCTTAACAATCGATTTATTGCAAAATCAATTTGGTGACAACTTGATTTCCAGAAGTGGTTCTGAATTACTTTTTATGGGGCTATATTAAGTCATGCGTTTATACCGACAAACCAGCAAATCTTGAAGCATTGGAAGCCAATATTCAAGCCACTATTGACGCCATACGGCCAGATTTATTGGAAAAAGTAGTCAAAAATTGGACTGATCGAATGGACCATGTAACTCGTAGCCGACGCGGACATATGACGAAAATCATATTTAAATGCCATGAAATTATCTACCAGAATATAATAAAAAAATTTTATTCCAACAATATTTCTGTCTTGTATTATAATTTTAAGTTCTCATGCACCTAAAAAAACACCCTATACATGTGCATAGTTACACCATTATTGGTACCTCTACCATACAAATGTATTTAAATCGTAACATGAATGTATTGAACCTTAGCTTCAGAATGCGTAATGGAAGTACAGTAAGAAAAGAAGTGTTAAGGAAATAAGGTAAAAAATGGTTTTTAGTACAAAGAAAAGTTTAGGGTAGTGCTATTAAGATCGTTTAACTTATGTTTAATTAAATTTTGGTTAGTTTTGGCTTGTCTTGTAAGTAAGCTTAAAGAAGGTATACTGAATAAAAAAAAGACAAAATTTAATTTTTTTGTCCCAAATATGACGAATAACTTTTTTCAGGGTATTTTCATAGAAATTTACAAAATATTTGTATAAATCTAGCAAAGACTTATACACATATTATTATCCACTTTGAATGTGATATTTGAATAATGAAGTAAGAAGATGAGAGAGCTTCACTTTTTCTATAAAAGCAATAACCGTGTTTTTTTCTCTTCTCTTGATTATGATTAAAGGTATGAAAATTATTATTGAAGATAGAAAGAATATCGAGATCTTCTGAGTTAATCTGTTCTTCATATAAATTTCGACATGCAGATGGCACTGTTGAATAAAATTAAGCTTGAATTAATCAATTCACCGCCATGAAAAATTACATCTGTTTACTGTTTAATCGTGTCGAACGAATTTCAAAAATCAAATCCTTCTTGTGTGAAGTATAAATTCCCGTTTAATTCATCAAATTGCGGATGGTGTTGATAAAAACAATCCGAACTTCCTGTCAGTGAAATGTCTGCGAAATGTGAGAGAAGATATTTCAGCTAAGCAGCAGGAATACCAACCGTGCTATCTACAATATTATGCCTTTATCTCAGTGTTTAACCTGCGATAATTGAAACTAATAAAATGCAAAAAATCATACGTAATACTCTACGTGAAGTCAACATAGGCCTAGACATCAAGCGGTGGTGATACGCGTAAAATCCGTGTACATGAGCATAATTTTTCATGAGAAGGAGAAAGATTGAAAATTGGATTGTAGTAAAAGTGAGATGCAAGTAGGTACTCTGGGGTATCCAGTGTCAAAAGAAAGAGACTGAAGAACAACAGTTTGTAGTGGAAGTGAGATGCAAGCATGATGCAAATTACATGTTGGGTGTAGAATGTCAAATTTCATGTTGCTGATTGGCTAAAGCTTACCAATATTCATACTTTCATGAACTAACACAATCAGATTTCATTACGAAAATTCTCGTTCTCAGCCATTCCATACACTTCCATGCTAGACATAGACGAAGCAGACGATTGAAACAGGTTCTGAATAATAATAATCCCATAATACACACCCATAAGCACATCCTGTACAATATGTGAACAACGCAATTATTTTGTATCCTCAAGTAGATACTAATTATATCGCAATTCAGTATTTCATCTAGATTATAGATACGAATATTACTTGCTTCGCTGCAGACCTGTCGTCTACCGCGACATCAGTTTATTTCCAATTTCATGTAGTCTATATAATTTGGCTAGGTAATTTTACGTTTAGTAGAAAGCAAGTTTTATCCTTTAATAGACTAGATACAAACTCACTAACTATGTAGCTGGTGGGTTTAGATTCCCAGGTGAAGGTCTGACGAAAGAATAGAAGAAATGAAAGTTGGGGGTTGTTTTTGCCCTATGTTCCAAAGGGGGTCATACTAAAGAAATTAAGACATATGCAAAATAAAAATGCTAACCAGCTACATAATTGATTGATTATATATACTACATAAATTACAACTCGTTCGTTGGTGCATAGAACAATGTTTCAATTAATTTATTGCAGGTTAAGGTAACTTATACGATCACTTAAGAAGCTATACCTTATCCATATGTGCACTCTGCAAAGTACATTTCATTGTTACCTACTCATTTGAATACTTCCATAGTCATTAAATTACGTAGAAGAGGTCAAAGTGGCAGCGCAAGTTTTAACTAAACTCATTTTAAATTGGTCAACTATTTTTCAGTCTTAATTATCGGTTCGGTCAATGTTCAGTGCGGCTCAGGTGTAGATAGTGACGCTCGCTCTACAGTCATTTAGTGTTCATACGGTGTAAAATAAAAATTTGAAATATTTGATAAAAGTTTAAAGAGGAACTGATTTCATAGGTGACTTTGAAGAAAAGTTAAAAAGTGTAAAATAAAAAATATTGGTGACTCAATCATTTAAAAACACTTAAGTTAATTTATGTTGCGGTATCAGGTCTAAACTCTACAATCTATTTACATCGATCATAATTATTAATGTTTAGCTTTAATTATTTATTGAAAGCTTATAATGGTATCCCTACTACAATGTGGATAAAAGATAGCAATTAAAGGACTTTATTTTTATTAAATATAATACACACACTTTGTGCAACAGATAAAAATCATGAAAGTGAACAAACAGTTTGTTAAGAAGTTCATTTATTTCACCATTCATCAAAAACTGATTACTTAAGGGGGGCGATACATGAAAACGCCTGAATTTAGACCGTTTTTCAGAGGCTTATTTAAAATAGAAGGAATAAATGAATCGTTTTGAAAGTGATCATGTTTATTCATTACATATTAAAATACAATAATCTGATTTTATTTAATTTTTTTTTTTCAAAATGGCCGCCGTAGTAACCAATCTCCTGAGACCCTCGCGGCGAAAGGCATCAATCGGCGGGATTTTTAGCATCAGTTACAGCAATCTAAAATCAAAAAAATGGGTTGGAGTGTGTTTATTAAACATGTATCTTCTAGTTGAACCAAGAAAAAAAAAAAAACCAAAAGATCGTGAATTAGCACGCCTCATAAAAAAAAGTACGATTTTTGACCCTTTTTTTCGACAGTTTTTGGGTCAAAAACGCTAAATTTTGAAATTTTTTTTGGCATTTTTGAGGTTCAACTAGAAGCTTATACTATAGGGAAAACGTGTGCCAAGTTTCATAAGAATCGGTTGAGAACTTTTTGAGTTATCTTGCCCGCCAATTTAAAAAAGTCGTCTCGAGAAAAACGCGTTTAAAGTTTTGACACACAGAAACTCTATGATGCCCATACAGAAGTCCTTCAGTACGTTCATAGTACTCGTTTTGTTTTCTCAGCTCTTCTTGACATGCTTACCCGGGTCTTCAATACAAAAGGCCCCAAGGTCATACATCCGAGAAGCAGGTAGCGAGAGTCGAGCGCTCCAGTACGGACTCAATAGCGCTCGAGCGTCAAGTTGAGGCGGAGCACTTAAATGAGTTTTTAATCGATAAATAATGCGAATTTCATTCTAAAACTTTACAAACATATTTTTTAGATGTTAATTTAACTATTTATGCAAAAAAAAGAAACTCGAATTTTTCAAAATTTTACATGTATCGCCCCCCTTAAGGAATATACAAGTGATAAGCTACTTAAAAGAATGATTAAGTCCAAATATTAAGTACCTACCTAGACATTGTTCCTGTGTACGAGAAAGTACTCTTGCAAAGACAAAAATTCAAAGTATGTTAATTAACTTGCGAATGCCCTCATTCTAAATAGTGTGACTTTTCACTTTTATCACTTATCAAGCTAGACCCAGAGAAGAAACCGTGTCACATAGCTTTCGGTTCTCTGTTAACTTCATTTCATTGCACTGCATTCTACCTTATTAGCCTAATGAACATGCAAGTCTATCATATCAGAGGTCAATCTCAGAGGATTCTTGATCAAGGTTTTTGGGGGATATGTTAAAAGGTCGAACGAGTCCGCTGGAAGAAAAATTAACTACATTGCGTAGCTTCGGTTAACAAAACTCAAATCGGATAAAAAGACGGTGATGTCATGAAATGAAATGAGCCGACTTCACTTCTAGCAGTACTGAAAATTTTATTATTAATTAAGTTCAGAAAACACCTGAATGAGTATCGATGAACCGAACTCAAACTGTACGAAATTGCATCAGT